>CM030360.1:184917499-185032499 GCA_017893485.1 Hemerocallis citrina
CTTGTAAGGGTGTTCGTTTACAAATATTATATAAAATTTGAATTGTATGCAACAACTTTTGCTACATGCATCTTTTACTGTTTTTGGTTATTATGTATCAAATATGGATTACTGCTTATAGTAACTATATATGAGAGCTGCCATCTCCCACCGCAGAAGTTATTTTTATGTTTCAAAACCCAAACAAGCCAAGCTCTTGTATATTCTTCCATTACTGAATGAGCAGCATTACTACCTTAGCTTCATGAGTAAATGCAAATCAATGAACACATAATTGTTCTGCTCAGAGATTGATGGAAATCAACGTAAGCATAAACCTCCTTCCATCTCATTCCCTTCCTCGCTTTTCACTTGATCCAACCAATCGCTCGCAAGCTTGAGCTGCATCAATGTCACTGCAATCCTCTCATAGGTTTCTTGATCTTTCGTTCTATTCTTCATGTTTCCCTTGGCAATGACGTTGGCTTGGAATCCGGTATCAGGGAAGCTTCTAAGAACTTCAAGAACCATGTGCACGATTCCTTTTGGAGAGTGGCCCTCACTTCATTGATCTCCTTCACACAATTCCCTCTTGCCCACTCGAGCTTTTCATTGCCGCAGTGTTCCTCTGTGAGGTTGAAAGGATTTTCTTGAGTGGGATAGTGTACTTTTCCTTTCGGACTTGTCTTTTTCAGAAGGTGATGGTTGATTATTAAGGACCTTAGAAGTGTTACCATTTCGTGGTGGGAGGATCACTTGGTTTAAGAGCCGTTGGAGCGAGAAGAACTTGGTGAGGGAGACATGGGGCTTGGTAGACTCGTGGAGATGAGCAAATTAATATGCTGGAAAAATGTCATTGCTGTTAGATATGAAAACTGATATGAAAATGACGAACGCCCTAGGTAATTTTTACAGCATCTTCTGCTTAATCTTTAATTAAGATCTTAAACTGCAATGTATATAAGATTTCATACTAATAGTTATTCGCATAGATCACTAGTACATGCACTTGTGAATTTTGAAAGAAGTAAGAGTGGTAGATATTAGGTTTCGAATACTGAAGGATAATGGGTCGATTCTGGTTCAGCTTGTTTATATCCGTCGCATCTGCAGCGATCGAAATTTCCAGTACACCAGTTGACTGAATATGGGTCTCAGTCGACTGTCCCGAACGAAGTTTCAAAGGCTAAGGATACAGCAGCAGGGTACATCAGTCGACTGAATATGGGTCTCAGTCGACTGTCCCGAACTAATTACCAGTCGATTGATAAGTAGACCAGTCGACTGTAGGCGGGTTTGTAAACTAGAATAGGCCCATTTCGAAAAGCCCAGTAGTTTCCCTATAAATACACCCTTTAGGGTTTTGTAAGGGGTAACACCTCTATTTGGATTTTGCAGCCGTCATCTTTGTAAGGGTTTGTTTTCGCCCATTGGTGATTATAGTGGAAGAAACCCCAACCGCCCTGTAGATGTAGGCATTTGTTTTTGCCGAACCACGTAAATCGTTGTGTTCTTGTGTTTGCTTGTTTCTGGTTTTTGCTATTTTCTTTCTTTTTGATTGGTGGTTAATTCGTATTCCGCACAACAAGTGGTATCAGAGCGTCGGGTTCGACCTAGAGGGAAATGGCGAGTGAAGCAGATGCAACCAAGGATGTTGCAGGATCAAGTTCTTCCAGAACAACGATTCACAACGCAAAATTTGAAGTTAAAAAATTTGATGGAACAAATAATTTCGGGATGTTGCAGTGTGAGGTGTTGGATGTTCTGGTTCAACAAGAACAAGACGTTGCTTTGGAGGAAGAAAAACCAAAGAATATGTCCGAAGCAGATTGGAAGAAGTTGAACCGAGTTGCGTGTGGGACTATTCGACTCTTTATCGCGAAGGCTCAGAAGTACGATTTGATGAGGGATACCATTGCTGCGGTGTTGTGGAAGAAACTCGAAGACAAATACATGAGGAAAAGTTTGGAGAATCGGCTGTATTTGAAGAAGAGACTTTTTCGCTTCACCTATACTGAAGGTATGTCTATGAACGCTCATGTTGAATCATTTAATAAATTATTGGCTGATTTGTTAAATTTGGATGAGCAAATTAAAGATGAAGACAAAACCCTAATTCTGTTGAATTCATTACCCGAATGTTATGATCATTTAGCAACAACTTTAATATATGGAAAAGATACTGTTAAATATGAAGATGTTGCAAATGCTCTGTTGAATAATGAAACTAGGAGAAGGGATAAAATGGTTGATAGAGAAACTTCTGAAGCATTGATTGTAAGGGGCAGAACTGAGACCAGATCTGAGACCAAATCTGGGAATAAAGGAAACAAATCTCGTTTCAAATCGAGAGGAGTTTCAAAGGACAGAAAGATACCGGCTAGAGATGAATGTGCTTTCTGTCTTGAAAAGGGGCATTGGAAAAAGGATTGTCCGAAGCTACGAAATAAGAGAAATTCGACTGCAAATGTGACTGTTGATAATTTAGATAGTGATGATGATTTTTCCTTTGCACTTGCTGCTAGTCCCTCACTTTATCAAGAAGTATGGTTTCTTGATACAGCAGCCTCCTATTATATGTCTTGGAAAAAGGAGTGGTTTACTTTCTTAGAGTATATGGATGGTGGGGTAGTTTTGATGGGAAATGATGCGCCTTGTAAGAAGGTAGGAATCGGGAAGATTGAATTGCTAATGCACGATGGTCTTATTAGGGAGCTTTCAGATGTATGGTATGTTCCAGATTTGAAAAAGAATTTGATTTCACTTGGTGTTTTGGAGGCCAGTGGAATGAAATTTGCTAGTGAAGGTGGCATTCTGAAGGTGACTAACGGATCACTTGTGGTGATGAAAGGGCAAAGAAAAAGGAACTTGTTTTTCTTGCAGGGAAAAACGTAATTGGGTCAGGCTGCCAGTGTAACTGAAAAGCCTAAACAGGTTGTTCCCGACTCTACAAGGTTGTGGCATATGCGACTCGGGCATGCAGGAGAAAAGGCCTTGCAGGGGCTTGTGAAGCAAGGGTTGCTTAAAGATGCTAAAGGTTGCAAGTTGGAATTTTGTGAACATTGTGTTTTAGGTAAGCAAACTAGGGTGAAATTTGGTACAGCTGTACATCAGACAAAGGGAATCCTCGATTATGTGCACACAGATGTTTGGGGCCCTACTCAAACACCTTCTATGAGTGGTAGACACTGGTTTGTTACATTTGTTGATGACTACTCCAGACGAGTTTGGGTATATACCATGAAACACAAAGATGAAGTTTTGACCTTGTTCACAAGCTGGAAGAAGAAAGTTGAAAACCAGACTGGAAGGAAGATTAAGGTTCTGAGGTCAGATAATAGAGGGGAATACAAGAACGATCCGTTTCTGAAATTGTGTGAAGATGAAGGGATCCAGAGGCACTTCACAGTTAGGAGGACTCCACAGCAAAATGGGATTGCAGAAAGGATGAACAGAACCTTACTTGAGAAGGTGAGATGTATGCTAGCACAGTCTGGATTGAAGAAGACATTTTGGACAGAAGCTGTTATATATGCAAGCCACATTGTCAATCGTTTACCATCTGCAGCAATTGAAGGCAAAACGCCTATTGAGGTATGGAGTGGTAAACCTGCATCTGATTATAGTTTTTTGCATATATTTGGTTGTCCTGCTTATTTTCATGTAACTGAAACTAAACTTGATGCAAGAGCCAAAAAGGCTATATTTGTTGGTTTTAGTACTGGTGTCAAAGGTTACAGGTTGTGGTGTCCAGAACAGAAAAAATTAGTAATCAGCAGGGATATTACCTTTGATGAGACCAGCATAATTAGCTCGAGACAATCGACTGGGACCCATGGTCAGTCGACTGGTGATCAAGAGCAGCAGAAGATTGGGAGAGTTCTCCAACAGGTGGAGTTAGAAAAGCTTTCAGTTGAAAATTCTACTCCTGCCCAAAATGAAGATGATGTGGTTGATACTGAGAATGAGGAAGAAATTCCTATCCAAGACCCTCCCCAGCAGGAAGAATCAATTGCAGCAAGAAGGTAAAGAAGAGATATCAAACGACCATCTCGCTTTACAGAAACAGTTGCATTTGCTCTTCCTATTGTTGATGATGAAGTTCCCTCCAACTTCAAAGAAGCCACTAGAAGTTCTGAAAATGCAGATTGGAAAGTTGCTATGGATGAAGAGATGAACTCTCTTCATAAGAACAAGACTTGGGATCTAGTGCAATTACCAAAGGGGAAGAAAGCCATCGGTTGCAAGTGGGTGTATACGAAGAAAGAAGGTCCAAAAGACAGTGTTCGGTTCAAGGCTAGACTAGTTGCAAAGGGGTATGCTCAACAGGAAGGAATTGACTATAATGAAGTGTTCTCTCCGGTTGTGAAGCATCCTTCTATTCGGATTTTGTTGGCAATGGTAGCACAGTTTGATCTTGAATTGACACAGATGGATGTGAAGACTGCATTCTTACATGGGGACCTAGATGAAGAAATTTATATGTTGCAGCCAGATGGGTTTAAGACTGCTGGGAAGGAAAGTTCTGTTTGCAGGTTGAAAAAGTCTCTCTATGGGTTGAAGCAATCTCCAAGGCAGTGGTATTTGAGGTTTGATCAGTTTATGAAAGTGCAGAGATATTCCAGAAGTAAGTATGATCATTGTGTCTACTTCAGAAAATTGCAGGATAACTCTTTCATATATCTGTTATTATATGTGGATGACATGTTGATTGCCTCTAAAAATGCTAAGGAGATTCAAAACTTGAAGAATCAGCTGAGTTCTGAATTCGAGATGAAGGATCTTGGTGAAGCCAAGAAGATACTTGGGATGGAGATAGCTAGAGACAGAGCAAAGGGCATAGTGAGTTTGACACAGAAGCAATATCTCTTGAAGGTGCTGAAACGGTTTGGTATAGATGAGAAAACTAAACCAGTCAGTACTCCCTTAGTCACTCATTTCAGAATTAGTGCTTCTCAGTCTCCAAGTACAGATGAAGAGAGACAGTATATGGCTAATGTACCTTACACTAGTGCGGTTGGCAGTTTGATGTATGCCATGATTTGTACTCGACCAGACATCTCTCAGGCGGTGAGTATGGTCAGTCGATATATGCATGATCCAGGCAGAGAGCATTGGCAAGCGGCTAAGTGGATTTTGAGGTACATAAGTGGCACCACAGATGTGGGTTTGAAGTTTGAGAGGGATAACAATATTAACAGGCTATTGGTGGGTTATGTTGATTCTGACTATGCAGGTGATCTAGATAAGAGGCGGTCTACTACAGGCTATTTGTTTACTATGGCTAGAGCACCTATAAGTTGGAGGTCCAATTTGCAGTCCACTGTAGCATTGTCTACTACTGAGGCTGAATACATGGCAGTTGCTGAGGCCATGAAGGAAGCCATTTGGATTCATGGACTTTTGAAGAGCTTGGGAATTTATCGGGAGAAGGTGGAGGTACACTGTAACAGTCAAAGTGCTATCCATTTAGCGAAGAACCAAGTTCATCATTCGAGGACCAAACATATTGATGTCCGTTATCATTTTGTGCGTGATTTGATAAAGGATGGTGATATTCTTCTGGTGAAGATTGGGACAGCTGATAATCCTGCTGATATGTTGACCAAAATTGTTGGGGCAGTCAAGTTCAAGCATTGCATGAACCTGGCTAATATTTTGCATGTTTGATGATTTGGAATGGGCAGTTGGGATGGTGCTTTGCTATTTGTTTGCTTAGTATGTGATATCATACTAAGGTGGAGTTTGGGTTTTTGTTGCGTTTAGTGATGAGCATTTGTCTTGGAGTATTTTTGGAGATTGCTTGGGCAACTTGGAAGATCTCGCCAAGGTGGAGATTGTAGGATAATGACTCGATTCTGGTTCAGCTTGTTCATATCCGTCGTATCTGCAGCGATCGAAATTTCCAGTACACCAGTCGACTGAATATGGGTCTCAGTCGACTGTCCCGAACAAAGTTTCAAAGGCTAAGGATACAGCAGCAGGGTACATCAGTCGACTGAATATGGGTCTCAGTCGACTGTCCCGAACTAATTACCAGTTGATTGATAAGTAGACCAGTCGACTGTAGGCGGGTTTGTAAACTAGAATAGGCCCATTTCGAAAAGCCCAGTAGTTTCCCTATAAATACACCCTTTAGGGTTTTGTAAGGGGTAACACCTCTATTTGGATTTTGCAGCCGTCATCTTTGTAAGGATTTGTTTTCGCCCATTGGTGATTATAGTGGAAGAAACCCCAACCGCCCTGTGGATGTAGGCATTTGTTTTTGCCGAACCACGTAAATCGTTGTGTTCTTGTGTTTGCTTGTTTCTGGTTTTCGCTATTTCCTTTCTTTTTGATTGGTGGTTAATTCGTATTCCGCACAACAAATACAATCACACATTAAATACTTGGCGGAAAAATTACAAAAATATTAAAATCTAGTCATGGATCCATGCGAAAACCATAAATCGTATTTAAGAGTTATACCTTAAAGATGGATCTGCTGTCTCCACAGTATGCCGATCACAGCACTGCAATATTGCGGTGCTTCTATCCACACGAACGGAACGAAAAACGGCTTTCCCTTAGACTGCGGTGCTAGCTGCGGGAAGAGATTGTTCCTCCTCACGATCTCTCTCTCTCACTTTCTGTGACAGCTATTTTTTTTTCTTCTTTTCACGTGTCTTTTCCACAGTTACATATCATATTTATAGGTGCAGAAAACCAACCCTAAGAGAGTAATGAGGTTGTTGGGCTCACAATCTGATTTGGGTCAGATCCATGTGTGAGCCTTTGAACTTTAGTCAGCTCATTTAATCTAATTAAATGTTCAACCAATGTCAGGAGTCCAAGTCTTACTTGGATCCCTAATTAAATGTTGGATACATAGGTATATTTTCACTATATGAATAATATTATGTGTAATATTATTCTATGGGTAACACGTGTGTTACACGTACTAATTGTATGGATATCAGAATGCGGGTTGAGTGGGTTGAGAACCCAGTACCTAAACAAGTATTTATCCTATAAATACTGGCTTGTGATAGTAGTCTAGGTATTCTAATCTTGATACCTAGGGTAAATATCTCAAGCACCTTAATGTAGGATATTAACCCTAATTTCATATTGTTATTATCTCTTATAATCTCTTACAATCTTGAGATATTTAGTTTTTAAATTTGAGATTAGAAGTGAGAAGTCTTCGAAGAATTTGTCGGAATCTCACCGCCACCGCTGATGGGCGCCGCCACAGTCGTCGGTCTCGTCGCAGGCCGAAGGCTCACCACGTCGCCAGCGGGCCCCTCCCCCATTGGCATCGTTCCCGAGCACATCCAGATCCAGATCGTTGTCCCCGTCGACGCAAGCCACCGCCGCCAGCATCACCGGCGTTGCCGCGAGCCAACGAAGTCGCCTTCACCAGCAACGAATCCTTCCCCCTTCCTTTTTCCGATCACTGTGTGTGATCTGGTTAATGGTTGATTCAGATCTGATTTGTTCATTGGAGGATTTTGGTGTTTTGTGTTTGGGATTGAAAAGGGGATCTTTGGTGCTCTTGGGATTGATCAGATCCCGACCTCAGATTGAGCATATTTATTGGTGTGTGGTGTTTTGGGTGCAATACGAGATAGATCGGATCTATGTGTGTTGCTTACAACCACTTTATGGTGTCTTGTGTTTGGGGCCACTACTGGTCTGCAGTTGTGTACGAATTAGATCTAACCCTCCACTACGCCTTGATTTACATCAAGATACGGTCCACTCTAAACTTTTAGATATGTGCCACTCTATTTAATTAAAATTTTGTCTTATTATTTATTACGCAGTTTTACAGAGAAAAAAAACCCTTTCTTTTATTGAAATTACGCTAGTAGTAATTATTCAGAATAAACCCGCTAGATTTTGAAATTTACTGTTTATTCCTATAAGATGGAAAAACTTAATCCTATATAAAAGATTCTGAAACTAGAAATATTTGATAATTCTGATTTAATAGTTGGAAAGTGAAAACACAATAAGAGATGTGGATGTAGTTGTTGAAAATAGTGTGGGCAGTGAGAATGTTGTTTAGACTAGATCCAAATATATTTGGACTGGATCAGATCTAAATTAAGGATACGTTCTTCACCAAATTTAAATTGTTATTTAATTATTTGTTTGCATTTTGTTGCTAAGTGCTAAAGTTCAAAACCGTATTAAGCATTGTTTAATTAAATACAAATTTGAATAACTGCTTTGGCTACGTGCTAAGGATCAAATATTTATTTTGATAAATTATAGGCTTTGACGACTAATGCTAATAATTTGTTTAATTGGCTAATTTTTAACAATTTGATGAATATAGGAACTTTAAACTTTCTTACAAACTGTGTGTATTGGAGACGATGGATATACATCATGGTTGAATAAGTTTGCACTACGCAGGCTTCTCCATCAAATTTGGAAAACACTTCTAACTTGAAGTGTCGGTATGATCTACTCTAATCTCTTAGTATTTTCATGTGATGAATGTGTTAACGTTTTGTGCAATTGATCACATGATTGAGAGTTTTAGATCATAGTTATTCTTGCTTTGAAAACTAGCATGTTTAGGGTTGTTAAGTCCCTCTTTTTGTAATAGTGGCAATCTTGCATAAAAGTCCATCTTTTTGTAATATTTGCAAATATGGCATAAAATGTTCGTAAAAATCCAGAATATTCAGAATTATTATCTACTAATAAATATAATATTTTCCCAATAAGTTTTTTGACTTTTCAGTTTCCAAGAAGAATATTTGCACGTGTTTTGCACGTGCAAAGGATAAATTCCAGAAAAGTATATAATAAATCACAAAATTCTCAAATAATCACTTATTAATACCAAAATCATATTTAGAATTTCTAGGGTGTTACACCATTGTTGGGAACAACGGTCTAGGTTATAAAAATTACAAACCTGGGCCGTTGTTTGAAACAACGGTCTTTTATAACCTAGGCTTGTTCCTGGCCTAGGCTATAAAATGTTGTTGTTTTAAACAACCTAGGCCATTGTTTGGAACAACATCCTAGGTTATAAAAATTACAAACCTAGGTCGTTGTTAGAAACAGCGGCCTTTTATAAACTAGAATGTTGGTCCCAACAATGGCCTAGACTATAAAATGCCACTGTTTCAAACAACCTAGGAACAATGGCCTAGGTTCATTCAATAGGCGGGGCTCGATCACGGTCATTGGATCAAGATGACTTGATCCAATGGCCAGCAATGCCGTTTGCTCGGGTCTGTGTAGGGATGGCATTCGGGTCGACCGGGCCGGGTCGGGCCGGACCCGCCTGGATTGGAGATTGACTTGGGCGGGTTCGGGTCGGGTTGGACGCTTAACCGGGCCGGGCCGGGCCGGGTTGAAGAGGGGAAATGGCGACCCGCCCAACCCGTGAACCCTCTCGGGTCCAACCCGGGTCGGGTCGCGGGTTGGCCCGTTTATATATATATATATATATATATATATATATATATATATATATATATATATATATATATATATATATATATATATATATATATTAACTTAAAATAATAATAATAATAATAATAATAATAATAATAATAATAATAATAATAATAATAATAATAAACATTAAAACTCGTAATAATAATAATAAGATTGAATGAGTAAAATTGCCAAAAATATTGAAATATTATTCATATGATTTCAAGTTATACAAGTTTCACAATTTCTAATAAGAAATAAAGATTTCACAAATTTGTTTTATATGATATACACTAACATATTTCTTATATACAATTTTAATTTACTTCAATTTTTCTAATTTGAAATAACAAGCAAAGATTTAATGCAATTTTTTTATCTATTTACAATTGTCTTCAAGTTGATGGCCTTCAATTTGTTGTTGTTGACTTGTTGTTGTTAGTCTTGAATTCTTCATTTTGGTTGCTATTGATGTTGTTGTTTTTGTTCTTCTGGCAAGGTGCTCCCACTTGTGGACGTAGATAATGCTTTTTCTTGTGTCCTATCTTCAGCCTTCAGCCAGTCTTCTGTGCAAACGAGTATCTCTAATGAGTCGGGCTTCAAGCGATTCCTCTAATCAGTTGGAACCCTGCCACTTGAAGAAAAAGCACTTTCAGAAGCAACTGTAGAGACAGGAGGAGTTAGTAGATCTTTAGCCATATATTTAAGAATACTATAAGTGTGTTCATAGTCTTTCCACCATTGTAAAATATCTAGTGGAGAAGTAGAAGACTCAGAATCTTGTTGGTTATACCAATTTAATTCATTTGGTTGGTTAGTCCTAGGTTTTTTGGATTGAATTTGTGCAAGTAAATTAAATGTTCTATCATCAAATTTACTCTTGCCCTTACCTTTGGAAATAGCAGAAGAAGAACTAACTACAGAAGTTGTACTACTAGAAGCAAAAGATCTATCATAATAATCATACAAGTTATTTAATGTAGATTCAAATTTAACTAAAAAAGATGCGCAATCAATTTCTATTTCTACATTCTCCCCAAGTAATGCAAAAAATATTTCAATCAAACTCTTCTACCTTCTAATTTGATACGAGGATCCATAACGGTAGCAACACAAAACAACACAGGAGGAGGATTAAAATACTTCAAAAAAATTTTGTATGCAGGTTTTACAATATCACCAACAAAAGCATCATTTAACATTTCGTTACATGTTTGCATCATAGTAACTATTGAAATAAAAATGCTACTAGAAGTAGATTCATATGATTTTGAAAATTTTAAAGTTGCGGTTTTAAAAGGTTCTAAAAATTTCAACAAAGATTCGGCATAAAACCAATCGGGGGGAGTCATTTCAAAATTTGGCATATTTTTTGCGATACAAAAATTATTTATATATGCTTTATATTCGGTAACAACATGTAGTAAATCAAAAGTAGAGTTCCATCGGTGTTTGACATCCTTTGGAAATTTTCTAAAAGGTACATTTTTAAGCCTACACCAAGCTTTCCATTCTTGAAATACGGTGTCACTTAATGCAATAAAATATACACAATTTTTAATTTTAAGTATATATGGATCGGCTATTTTTAATGCATCTTGAACACATAAATTTAAAATATGACATGCACATCTAACTAAAAAATATTGTCAGATGGAGGGTTTAATGCGGATTTTAAAGTACTAATTGATGCATTGTTGTTAGATGCATTATCAAAACTAATACACATAATTTTATCGCAAATATGAAAAACATCACAAATTTCTAAAATACGGTTTGCTATTTCAGCGCCACTATGGGGATAGGACAACACGGCAAGTGATATGATTATTTTTTGAAGAATCCAATCATTGTCGATCCAATGACAGGTTATTTCCATTATTGGAATATTGTTTACACCCGTCCAACAATCCGATGTTAAACTAACTCTACAAGTTAAACTCCATAAAATTGCATTCAAAGCGTTCTTTATTTCATTGTACACTTTAAAACAATGCGATTTGCAAGCATTTTTCGGGATTCTTCTAAAATGAGGGTTTAAGGCCGTTTGATTAAAATTTTCCAAGTCCCTACTCTCGGGATAGGAAAATAGTAACTCTTCCTTTATTACTAATCGGGCTATTTCCCGACGAACAAGATCGGGATCATAAGGGTGGCTATCAACTAGACCGGTCATAGGGTAGATTTTTTTATTGGCTGGGTAGGTCAACAAGAAGGTCTTTATGGTTATTTAGGATGTGTCTCTTAACTGTACCGGTGCCATCACCCCTCTTGAATTTGTATTGCTTAGCACATGTTTTACAAACTTTCAAACCTATACCCGGATTTTCTTTGTCCGGGATAAAATCGTAAAATTTATGTCAATCACTACTTTTCCCTCTACTTTTCCTACCACTAGGGAGTTGTGTTATTTCGGTTGGTTGTTGTTGTTCTCTTGTTCTAATTGTATGTCTCCTATAAACTCATCGTGTGTACCCCATTGTTGGGTAGGAGGATCATTGTACTCTTCGGCGGGCTCACTAAGTGGGACAATTGGTGGCCTACGGGAAGTGTCGGTGGAATCTTGCCTACTTTGGCTACGACCACTACCGCGTGATGTAGACATAATGTAGTATGTAAAAAAAAACTACAAAATGTAGGAGCGATGAGTTACAAAAAAAATCTAGAAAACAAGAGGGTTGAGAGAGAGAAGAATCAAAAACCAACAAACGGTTAAGACACGCAAAATTATAACTACAACAAAAATAAAATAAGAAGAAGAGAGGTATGAAATTTTGATCGTGTATATACCTTGAAGACTTGTTTGTTCAATACTCCAATTGTTCACAAATTGCTTAGAAATGAATAATAATAGTAGAGAGAGTAAGAGAGTAAGGTGTGATTTTTTTGATGGGGTTTTGGGGGGATATTTATAGGGTAAAAATAATAAATAAATAAAAAAAAATCTTCAAAACGGCTCTAAGAGCCGTTGCTGCTGCCTCTGTTGTACAGCGCCCAACGACACTTTTTTGCGACCCGTTGGACTCGAGGGTCAACGGTCGACCGGGGGCAGGTCGAACGTTTGGCCCGTTCGGGTCTAACGGTTCGCAACCCACGGGTCGACCCGCGGGTTGGCGGGCGGGTTGGGTATTTTTTGCGGGTTTGCAGGCCGGGTTCAGCGGTTTTGATTCGTTATTTTCGTGACCCGGGTCGACCCGTTACTGTTCACGGGTTCGACCCAAACCTGAACTGCCGTTTCGAGGGCCAGGTTATTCGAGTGGGTCGCGGGCGGGTCGGCGGTTGACCCGGCCCATTTGCCATCCCTATGTCTGTGCAAATAGACTCGTTTGCAACTGAGCATTGCTCTCTCTCTCTCTCTCTCTATATATATATATATATATATACTAGTAATATACACGTGCGATGCATGTATTAATTTTAAAAAAAAATTTAAGTAAGAAATATGATTTACACGTGTGATGCATATCTTAATAAATATGATTATATATTTTTAAAAGTAAATGTGAAGACTATAATGGGAGAGTTGGAGTTGCACGTCTGTTGCATGTAAGTATGCAAATTTACAACTCCAACTCTTCCATTATAATAGTTATTATATCTTATATTATAGATAGATAAATAGTTAGATAGATAGATAAATATATAGTAATTTACACGTGTTATGCACATTTAATATATTTTTAAAAAATTAAAGTAAAAAATTAGACGTAGTGAGGACTCGAACCTGAAATCTCCTTCATATTAGTTATACACGTACAATGCACGCGTTGGTAGATTTACAAATTTACAAATGACACTAAGGCCTTCTCCCATTAACATATATACATACATATATATATATATATACATATATATATATATATATAGATAGATAGATAGATAGATAGAGAGAGAGAGAGAGAGAGAGAGAGAGAGAGAGAGAGAGAGAGAGAGAGAGAGAGACTAATTTAGATGTGTAGATTAATGTAAACGCTTCGGATCGTTAATACGAATGCGGGAAGGCCAAGTGCACATGAGTGCACACGGTGGCATAGTGCACAACAGAAGAGGACTATATATATATAGGGAAAGCTTCGATTGTGCACTCCTCTAGTGCACACAGCCGTGTGCACTCGTGCTTAGCCATCCGATCTAGGTTTTGATCATGATGCAGATTTAATGGCTCGCATTCTCTCCCGCTCTTCTCACACTTACGGAGGGGTATTTTGGTAATTTATCCCTACCCTCTCTTTCTCTCTGCCCTTTCAGATCGATCGTTTTTCGATCGGCTTCCTTTCCCCAAAAAAACAGAAACCCTAAATCTTCTAATCTCTCTCTCGAGTGACCTCTCTCTGTCTCTCCATCGACGCGAAACCCTACTCCTTCTTAGATCGATCGCTTCTCCTTCTCAGATCGCTCTACCTCTCTCTCCTCTAGCGAGACGATCACCTCAACCTCTCTCTCTCTCTGTCTCTCTCTTTTAGACGAGAAACCCAAATACTGTTCTCTCTCTCTCTCTCCCGTTCAACTGCGGTTTGGATGCTGATTTTCCGGTTCCCACCCCCAATCTGACCCGCAAAGTGTTGTGAGCAAAATAAGAGGAGTAGCTAAAGTTGGTAAAATCATGTCTTCATATCTTGCTTGTTCTTCTTACTTTGTAGGCTTTGATCTCTCCCCTTAAAAAGGTAATCCAGACCAATCCCTCTCCTCTATATGCTTTAATTTCTCTTGATTGTTGTGGATTTTGTAAAATCTAGGGTTTAATGATTGGAAGGTTCACTGTCTAAAATCACTGTTTGATGCAAAGAATTTGGAATTAATTTAGGTTTTTCGGAGGTTTTTTGGGTACAATTTGAAGGATAGAGGATTGGAGTTTACAGTTCTGATCTTTCTAAGTATCCCAATTAAATTCATGCGACTTTGCTTGTATAGAAAACTGGGGAATTGATTGGATTGGGGTGTTTCCATTTGTCATTATGTTGGAGTTTTTATTGTAATTGAGGTTTTCTTTAAAAGTAACGTGAGGAGGGTTGGGAAGGAAAAGAGCTTGTGAATTGTGAATATGAAATTCAAGGAGGATATAGAAACTGGGGTTTTATCCTAAAGGAGGGGTTGAGATTAGATTGACAATAACATTAATTGGCTTTGAGGTTTTAGCTTCCTAGTTTGAACAGAAATGGTTATTATCTGAACTTTTTTCAGCACTTTTGATCAGGAACCTATTTTTGTTAGCTTAGTTACTGATTAAAACAAAGTTGGGTTTTGTTAAGTTTTTTTTCATTGAAGATGGAGTTATCTTGTAACAATTTAAATATCTGTCAAATGTATTTATCTTGGAAGAGGATCAAAGGAAGCCTGTATTCTTTGTTGTTAGTATTATTGTTGCATTTGGGTGAAAAAATAAAGCATGAATCGAAACCCTAGCAGCTGAGCCCTTCTTCGTTAATCCAGCGAAGCGTCGACCTCCTAGCAAAGCTGCAATCTTTTTATCAAGTAATCTCAAAATCAAATTTATGAATTCCTTTATACTCGTTCATGTTTATTTCGGGTTTGTATTTCCCCAAATTTAGATTAGTAGAAAGAAGAGATTTGTAGAATTTGTATAAATACAGATTTAAATATAACATGAATTTATATAAATTCCCAACTAGTTCATGAATGCATGTTTAACATTTTGCTTTTAATTTTTTTTAAGGAAAAGTAGTAGCATCTCAAGCAGGCATGATTTGATGGAGAGATGTATATATTGTATATTGGTTGATTCAGAACTTTTTAATGATGTATATAACCAAGATTCAGAATTAAGAGATGTATATGTTGTAGTATTGGCTGATTCAGAATTGAGAGATGTTCTTGTTGTATATTGGCTGATTCATAATTTTTTGATGATGTATCTTTGCTGATTGAAGCATGTTCATGTTGTATATTGGCTGATTCTGAATTTTTTGATGTTGTATCTTAGCGGATTGAAAAATATTCATGTTGTATCTTGGCTGATTTATAATTTTTTAATGTTGTTTCTGGGTGATTAAAGCATGTTCATGTTGTATCTTGACCGTTTCGGAACTTTTTAATGCTATATATTGGCTAATTGAAGCATGTTCATTTTGTATCTTGGCTGAATGAAGATTTTTTTGATGTTGTATCTTGGCTCATGCTGAATTTGAAGCACACTTTTAAGAAGTTGGAGAAGAGATACTCGGAATTTGTTAGGTGTTTCTCTCGACAGCATAGGGCTCATCTGTAACCTTTTTTCTGTTGATATACTACTGCAGGCAATGCTGGTACACTGTGACTGCTTCACCACATGTCATGTATTGATATGGCTAAAAATGGGGTTAAATTGGAACCATTCAAAGTGGGCACGAATCTTAAAGTCTCAGGGGCAAGACGGTAATTGCGCCTACAGACGGGTTCGAATTGGAAACCGGGTCCCTCCTCTTGGACCCGCTAACCCATGAATAGATTTGACCAGTTGAGAACGGGTCTCAACCCGCTATGGGCCAGTTCAATGGGATTGGAGGAAATCCCGGCTCTCCCTGATCTTGGGGAGGTGGTTATAACCACCCCTATCCTGCCACACCGAAAAGTAGGGATTCACTCTTATCCTGAAGGAGATCCCCATGGCGACTATAAAAACCTCCCTACCTCCTACTGTTAAAGGTGATCACACTTTGCACACTTGAGCTCTTTTATCTTCACTTTTTCTGTGTATTGACTTGAGCGTCGAAGGGTTCGTCGTCGGGATCCATCCTGGTGTTTCGAACGTTTGTGCAGGACAGCGGGAGCACCAAGGAGACATCATATCATCAAGGAAGAGGAAGGGTTCCAACTGTTCAAGTTCCTCACGAACCTACAAATCTCATCTATTGCCCCCACACCAGAATCCAGCGGCAACAGATTGGCACCGTCTGTGGGAAACTGTTGACATGGCAATCCAACCTTCCTCCTTCCACCGAAGCCACACCCAACAATGCCTCCCAAGAAGAGACCCACAAACTCCAACCGTAGGATGACCTCTTCTCATCCTCCTCCTCCTCCTGCGCAGGGGGATCTCCCTCCTCCCAACCAACCGATCCAGTAGCTCGATCCACTGGCTCCGTAGTCCATTCAGCAGCCTTTGGGGCCCCAACCCACAGTGGGAGAACACTCTCAACGGAGCCGCCACAAGCACCCTGTCCACCAGGTTCAAGTTTCCATCTATAATGCCGACACAGACTCCATGGCCTCCTATACTCCTCCCACTCCAAAGGATCTGCGAAACGTGATCAACAACTGGCAGACCGAGCATGGACCCGATTTTTGCAACCATCTGGAGGAGAGGCGGGCCCAGGAGGTGAACCCCCACCGTAAGAAACTGAGGGATCGTTCGCCGTGCCGATCTAATCACGGAGGGTCAAACTCTCCCCGCAGGGGAAGAGAGTCGCCCTAACGTCGCCCAAGACGGAGCCGCTCCCCGGCAGGCTGCCCTGCGCCTCGAGCCTAGCAGGAGCAGGCGGCCCCTGTTACGAGGGCGGAATTTCAGCAATTCCAGGAGGCAGTCCTCCGGGCACTCAACGCTGCCCCTAACAATGGTCGCCGGGCTCCCAGCCCTCAGCCAGCTCCTCACCATCCTCGCCACTCTCGTAGTCCTCGACCAGTTCCTCACCATCCTCGTCGCTCCCGAAGTCCTAGGCCGGCTGCGAGTCATCACTGCCCTTCTCCCGAACACTGCCGTCGCTCCCGGAGTCCGCGGCCTACTCCGAGTCACCCCCGTCGTTCCATCAGCCTACCTCCTACTCAGAGCCATCGCCGTCGCAGCCCCAGCCCTCCTCGGCATGAGGATGAGTCTCCGGGCTCAGTAAGATACGACCGAAGGGAAGACTCGGTCTACCGCCGTCTCCACGAGATGGAGAGGCGCCTCGGCCAACTCGACCGAGACGAAGAACGATGGGCCAGGGACCTCCGCCCAAGCAGGCCCCCATTCTCCCGCACCATCATGGAGGCCCCAGTTCCAGACAACTTCAAGCCTCCGTATTTCGAGACCTACACCGAGGAGTCGGACCCCGCAGATGAAAGTTTCAAAACTCTAATGATGATCCACCATGCATCCGACGCCCTCCTTTGAAAGATCTTTCCGGCCACACTTAAGGGGCCGGCCCGGGAGTGGTACTCTCGACTTGCACCAGCATCTATCTTCTCCTTCGACCAGTTTGAAGGTCTTTTCCTCACGCATTTCGTGAGCAGTTGCCGCGCCGAGAAGACAAGCGACTCCCTACTGTTCCTCAGTCAAAAGAAGGGCGAACAACTGAGGGACTATGTCAAACGCTTCACTGCTGAAGCCAGGTCCATTGCTTCCTTGGAACCCTCAGTCGCCACCGTTGCCTTCCGGTCCAATGTCCTCAATGCTGACCTCAGGGCGTCCCTCACCAAGAAGCCCCCTTGGGACTTCTCAGAGCTCCTGCTTCGGAGCGCTAAGTACATCCGAGCGGAAGAAGCTGTTCGTCGCCCCACCTTCGAGGCCTCATCTTCCGCGAACAAGCGGAAGGGTATAGAAGAATAAGGAGCTAAGAAGCTCCAAAAAGACAATGGGGGTTAGCGGCGTCCTCCTCCTCAGTTCGAGAAATTCATTCCGCTTAACGCGAGTGTATCCGCCATCCTCATGGAGATAGGGAACGATGGCCTCCTACTGCCTCCCCCAAAGATGAATACTCCGGGAAAGAAGAGGGATCGGAGTAAGTGGTGCTATTTCCATCGGGACCACGGGCACGACACAGACAAATATTGCGCCCTTAAAGATGAGATTGAAGCTCTCATCCAGAGGGGGCAGCTCACACAGTTCGTAAGGAGGGATCGAGCCGATCCACCCCCACCGCCTAGGGGGGCTAACAGGAAAACTGAGCAGGGCATGGAGACTCCAGAGGCCGAAGTAGAGAGCATCTTGCACCTAATACACGGAGGTCCAATGGGGGGAGATTCTAACTCCTCCCGAAAAGCCTTCGTAAGGGAGGTTAATTCCGTGCAAAGCCATCCTCCTCCAGAGGGCCTTAGAGTCTTGGTGATGTTCTCCGATAGGGACCTGGAAGGCGTCTGCATGCCCCATTGCGATGCCCTCGTCATCAATCTCCGAATGGCGAACTTTGAAGTTCATCGGGTCTTGGTAGACAACGGCAGCTCCGTCAACATCCTTTTCTTGTAGGCCTTCAAAGGCCTCCTGCTGTCAAGAGATCGGCTCAAGCCTGCAGGCTACACTCTCCATGGGTTCACTGGGGTCTTGGTTACAGTTGAGGGAATTATAACCCTCAACGTAACGGCAGAAAAGGCCCTGGCAACTCACACGGAGCCAATGGACTTCATGGTGGTCGACGTCAAGGCCGCCTATAATGTTATCCTGGGTAGACCAGGTTTGGCCGCGCTTCAAGCCATCCCTCCATCCTACCACATGAAGATGAAGTTCCCCACCCCCTTAGGAGTAGGAAAAGTGAGGGGAAGCCAAGAAGCGGCTCGGAAGTGCTATATGACCTCGATGGGGGGTCCAGTTCTCTCTTTGGAAGCGCTCAAACTTCCTCAGGAAGGCGAACAAACTATCTCCGAGCCCGTGGACGAATTGGAGGAAGTGGCCTTCTCCAAAGAAGATACCACTAAGATGTTCCGCATCAGCAAGGTTCTCTCCCCCTCCATTAAGCAAGACATCTCCCGGTGCATACGGGAGAATCGCGACCTCTTCGCCTGGACTGCAGCAGACATGCCCGGGATCTCAGAGGAGCTATCAATGCACCGTCGGAGCGTTGCCCCTGGGGTCAAGCCTATCCAACAGAAGAGGCAAAAGTTTGCCCCCGAGAGGCAACAGGCGATCAAGGCGGAGGTTGAGAAACTCCTCAATGCCCGCTTTATTCAGGAGGTAAACTACCTTGAGTGGCTCTCCAATGTGGTGACGGTCAAGAAGGCCAATGGGAGTTAGAGAATATGCATTGACTTCACCAATCTCAACAAGGCCTGCCCGAAGGACCTTTTTCCTCTTCCCAGCATCGACATCCTGATCGATGTGACCTCCGGGCATAAGCTCCTTAGTTTTATGGATGCCTTCTCAGGGTACAACCAAATTAGGATGTTCCCACCTGACATCCCGAAGACCTCGTTCGTGACGAACCAAGGCCTCTATTGCTACCGTGTTATGCCCTTCGGCTTGAAAAACCCGGGAGCTACCTATCAGCGCCTGATGAACAGGGTCTTCCGAGACCAGATTGGCCGAAAAATGGAGGTCTACGTCGATGACATGTTGGTCAAAAGCACCCGAGGGCAAGAGCACACTTTCGACCTTCAAGAAGCCTTCGAGGTGCTCAGGAGGCACAATATGAGGCTAAACCCGAATAAATGTGCGTTCGGTGTCTCATCGGGCAAATTTCTGGGGTTTATGGTCAGCCAGAGGGGCATAGAAGCCAACCCCGAAAAGATCCAAGCCATTCTTAAAATGGCTCCTCCTTCCAACGTCAAAGAAGTACAGAGGCTCACGAGGCACCTCGCTGCGATTGGGCGATTCCTCTGCAAGTCCGAGAAAAAGTGCCCCCCTTTCTTCAAAGCCCTCAGGGGGGCTAAAGGCTTCGAGTGGGGACAGCAGCTGCAGGAGTCCTTTGACAAGCTCAAGGAATATTTGGCTAACCCCCCGCTCCTGAGCAAGCCAGCACCTGGGGATGTCCTCTACCACTATCTCGCAGCTTCGGAGCAGATGCTCAGTGCGGTCCTTGTGAGAGAAGAGGATAAGATGCAGAAGCCCATCTATCACGTGAGTAAGGTGCTCCGCGATGCTGAACTCCATTATCCGAAGCTGAAGAAGATGGCACTTGCCCTGGTCATGGCGGCCCGTAAGCTTTGCCCCTACTTCCAATCCCATTCGGTGGTCATCCTTACCAACCAACCGCTGAAACAAGTTCTCCACAAACCGGAGACTTCCGGGCGGCTCATGAAGTGGTCCATCGAGCTGAGTCAGCACGACATCAGCTACCAGCCCAGGACAGCAATAAAGGCCCAAGCTCTAGCCGAGTTCATCATGGAGAACACCATCCCCGACTCATGTGAGTCGCCTGCCGACCCCTCCATCTAGACCGTCTATGTGGATGGGTCCTCTTGCACCGATGGAAGCAGGGTCGGCATCATCCTAACTGGCCCCAATGCTTTCGTCCTCTAGTACTCCCTCTGCCTCAACTTCTCGGCGTCAAACAATGAGGCAGAATATGAAGCCCTCATAGCGGGGCTCTGCTTGGCTCGCAAGGCAGGTGCCGAACAAGTAAGGGTCTTCAGCGACTCCCAGTTAGTGGTTAATCAAGTGTCCAAGGAGTACGAGGCGAGAGACGACCGCATGGCTAGGTACTTGGCAAAGGTGAAGGAGCTTCTAGCTCTATTCAAAGATATTCAACTCCAGCAGGTTCCCCGAGAGAAAAACACGCAAGCGGATGCCCTCTCTAAGCTCGCCTCCTCGTCTTTCCAAGGTCTTGAACGGACCGTCTTGACAGAGGTCCTTCTCAAGCCAAGCATTGACGAAGACGGCTCGAAGCCAATGGAAGCCTACCCCCTAACACTTAGGGAAAACTAGATGAAGCTCCTCCTCGAGTACCTCCGGGATGGAGCCCTTCCCGAAGATCCGAAAGAAGCAAGGAGGATCAGGACACGATCAGAGCGGTACACACTCCTGGACGGGCTCATGTACAAATGCTCTTACACCCAGATCGATGGTCGGCCCTATTTGAGATGCCTCTCCCTGGAGGAAGCGCTCTACGCCCTAAAGGAGGCCTATGATGGTCTATGTGGCGCGCACTTGGGAGCGAGATCCCTCGCCCGGAAGCTCTTGAACTACGGCTACTTCTGGCTTACCCTACTAAGTGACTCCGAGGAGTGCGTCCGCCAGTGCGATTCCTGCCAGAAGTTCACCCCAATCCGTCGCCTGCCCCAAGCACTACTTACTTCCTTGGCAAGTCCAATCGCCTTCGCAATGTGGGGGATGGATTTGCTCGGACCCTTCCCTCCAGCACCAGGCCAGCTGAAGTTTCTCGTGGTAGCAATAGACTACTTCTCAAAATGGATAGAGGCTGAGCCTCTTTCAACAATAACCGAGCTCAAGGTGCAGAAGTTCTTTTGGAAGAACATCGTCTGTCGGTTCGGGGTGCCTCGTATCCTTATAACCGACAACGGGACCCAATTCACAGGGCGGCTTTTCGCAACTTTTGCATTGATCTCGGGATTCAGTAGCGGTTCTCTTCTATAGCGCACCCCCAGTCCAATGGCCAGGCAGAGAACGCGAACCGTCAAATCCTCTCTGGCTTGAAGAAGAGGCTGGATATAAAGGGCTATGGGCCGAACAACTCCCCAATGTTCTTTGGAACTATCGCACCACAAAAAGAGCTCCAACGGGAGAGTCCCCTTTCAACCTCACGTATGGATCCGAAGCTCTCATCCCATTGGAGGTGGGCCTGCCATCACCACGACTCATAGCCTACAATGAAGAGTAGAACGCGAACCAGCTTCGCAACTGCCTAGACCTCATAGACGAGGTCCGTGAGAGAGCCGCAATCCGCCAAGAGACCCACCGTCGTAGGATTACACAAGCGTACGAGAAGAGAGTACGACCCACCAACTTAAAAGAGGGGGACTTAGTGCTGAGAAAGTTGTCAATCTCCGATCCAAGCAAGAGAGGCAAGATGGCACCCAATTGGGAAGGACCATATAAGGTCTCCAGAGTAATACGCCCAGGCGCGTATCAACTCGAAGACTTGGGAGGCAGGAAGATACCAAGGACGTGGAACGCGGAGCACTTGATGAAGTACCAAGAGGGTGTCTAAACATTGCTCCAAGCAACTTCCCCATGAAGCGCTCCAGAAGACGTATCTCAAAATCCCTACTTGTATTTTCTTTTTATCAAAGTGTAAAGGAGGCCTGCAACTTAGAAGCGGCCGCCCAGTTGTTTTCAATAAAAAGAAATCTTTCCCCAAAATATTCCCTATCTCTTCTAAAGTAGTCTAACTCTACTTACCCAAAAAAAAAATCGTATTTGAACTACGAGTTCGGAGTCCAACACTTGGCTCAACTCCGCTTCTACTACTTGCTTATAAGCGAGTAAGAAGTGGTTTGCCATTCAGAATTACTTCCACAACCGTTGAATCTCTCTTTAAAACGACGAGTTCGGAGTCCAACATTTGGCTCGACTCCGCTTCGACTACTTGCTTATAAGCGAGTAAGAAGTGGTTCGCCATTCCAAATTGCTCCCACAACCGTTGACTCTCTCTTTAAACGACGTCTTCGGAGTCCAATACTTGGCCCGACTCCGCTTCGACTACTTGCTTATAAGCGAGTAAGAAGTGGTTCACCATTCGGAATTGCTCCCACAACCGTTGACTCTCTCTTTAAAACGATGAGTTCGGAGTCCAACACTTGGCTCAACTCCGCTTCGACTACTTGCTTATAAGCGAGTAAGAAGTGGTTCGCCATTCGGAATTGCTCCCACAATCGTTGACTCTCTCTTTAAACGACAAGTTCGGAGTCAAACACTTGGCTCGATTCTGTTTCAACTACTGGCTTATAAGCGAGTAAGAAGTGGTTCGCCGTTCGGAATTACTCCTACAACTATTGACAACTACAAACGCTAGCAAAGCGTGCAAGTTCGCAAAACAAGTACCATTTCATTCGAATTTGGGATTACAAGTCTGATTACAAGACCAATTGCTCATGTTTACATTGAGATACAAAACTTGTACAAAAAAGTTTGCAACATCACAAGGGAGACGCCATAACACCTCTTAGGAAGTGGGATACTCCTCTTAAGTGACAAACGAGGTCGGTGAACACCTTGCCGCTGCGAACTTACACCCATGGAGGTCTCTAAGCCGGCGAGCCGAGTTGTGTCAACGAGAGTTGCACCGACTGAGGCCCCGCTCGACGAGCCGGCCATGCCACTCTGTGCATCCCTAGGACGCCCCAAGGTGGGAGGCAAACGTAATGCCAACTCGTGAAACGACCGTCCCTGTGAGTACTCTCCTTTGGCGCAAGAAGTGGTCCTAACGTTGCTTCCCTCAGAGAGGCATCGCAGCCGGTGAACCTCTGCCTCTAACTCAATGAGTCGCTCCCTCAGCGAGTCGTCTATTACCTTAATTCTTAGCCGAGGCGATTGACTCGTATCGCCTGCACGAGAAGCTTCGGTGATAGTCCGCCGAAGCTGCGCCGTCTCCAAACTCTTTTTGAGCACCACGTTCTTTAGTCCGTCTCTCTCTCAGCTCTAGCCTCGAACAAAGACTGTCAAAGGGACTCTAGCTTCTTGCCTAGCTTGCTGGACTTCGAGGGACTCCCCTCCTTCACTTTCCGAGCTTGCTCCTTCAGTCGCTTCAGTTCAGAGGTGTGACGCGTTACCGTCAGCTTGTGATGACCTAGTTCTGCCTCGCTCTTGAGAAGCCTCTCTCGACTTCGGGAGAGAGCCAACCTAGCCGCTCCTAGGTTAGACCGAAGACGAGACACCTCGGCTGCTTCCACCGTCGGCGTTGCTTCGACTATTTGATACGGCTCGGCGATCTGAAAAGGCAAGGACACGAAAACGCTAAGCTTGAGAAACATCCACTTGCATATGAAACAACTCAGGCCCCAATACTTAGCCGATTTTCGCCAAAAGACAATCAAAGAATCCAAAAGAAAAATCTCCAACACTTGTTCAAAATAGAGAAGTTCATTCATTTAAAAGCTTGGTTACTACAAAAGAGCGGTGGTCAGTCCTCTATAAGGCAATACAAGGGACAAAGATAAAAAAATTAGATAGCTGAAGTCAGAGGGCCACCTTGAGTGGTAGCTCGGCGATGGGCTCCTCGGTGGTCGTCTCCCCGACCTCCACTATCGCTGTCTGGGGGTCGGCTACGACCTCGTCGCCTCCTTCCTCCTCCTATTCCTCCTCCTCGTCCTCCTTGCCTCCCTCTTGGTCGGCTTCAAGGGCCTCGCCACCGTCCGGACCCCACAGACTGTATCCCGACCTGTCGAAGCCGGGGATGCAAGCCTCGACGTGCTCGAGGGCTGTGGCGTAGGACCACTCCATGTTCGCCATCATGTACTTCTTTGCGTCGGCCTCTATCGCCGCCCTCGCCGCTGCCACTGCCTCGTCCTTCTCACTCTCCATTTCTCCTAAGGCCTTCTTCGCCTTTTCCATCTCCTCGTCCACCCGAGCTGCCTCCAAGGCTGCCTTCTCGTTTGCCTGCGCCAGGGCCGTCTCAAAGTATGCGACCTGAGCTTCCAGGGACTCCGAGTGGCACTGCTTTGCCTCGTAAAGCTTCACGACCCTCGCCCTCTCGGCTCGGTCCCTGTCGCATGAAAGCTTCAGCTCCTTCTCTTGCTCGGAAAATTGCTCGAGGAGGTGGCTGAAATGGCACGTGATGTAAACAATAGAGAAAAAGAAATAATGAAAAGTCGAGCAAATGACTTAGAAATTTTTTGGATTATCAACATATTGATTAGGAGACTCACCGACATCGTCATCCAAGCTCTCTCAAGAGCATCGTCGCCCGTTGTCCCTGCCTTCAGGGCCGCTCGGTCCTTCAGGGTCGGCAGATGGCGCAAGGCCTGCATGCTCATGGCCGAGTCCCCCAAGAAGCCATCATGGTTCATCACCCGTTAGTCGGGGACGAAGAGCTTCTTGTGCCCCTCGGTCAGGATTGCCTCGGCCTTCTCGGTGAGGGGTGGAACCTCAAGCGCCAATGCCACGAAGATGGAGAACGCTTCGGCTGAAGGCTCGGATGGGGTCGGTTGAGGAAGGGCAGCAACCGGGGCGGACCGCTGAGGAGATGCTAGATCCACAGTCTCAACCGCGGTAGAAGGCATTTTGGTAGGTCGGCCAGACGCTGGTCCCGCGGTCGTCCTCTTCCTCTTCTTAGTATCGTTTCCCTTGGCGCCGCTCACGTTCCGCTCTGCCATGATTGCCTTAAAGTCCATATTCGGAGCCTCCGCCAAAGAGAAAAAATAAAGTTAAGACGAGGAGGATGCATTATAAAGAGTAATTAAAAAAGCAAGATGTCCAGAGCGTACTCGGATCGATCAGACTGAGACCCGACACATGGAGGACCTCCTCGGTCATGTCCTTCCAGCTCAGGGTCGGAAGATTAATCAGCTTCGTCGCAACTTCTGCTTCAGCCGGAGTCAACACCGGTTCGGCCTTAGCCCACTTCGGCACATCCTCCTTCCACCTGGTCGGGAAGTCCCACCCCGTAGGGCTTCGGATCAAAAAGTACTTCCCTTTCCATGACTTAATAAAGTCCAGATTCTCTATCAACTTAACACCTTTTCGTGGCGACAAGTAGTACCGGTGCTCCATCTTGTTCATCCGGTTGATCCGATACATAATTCGGAGAACGACGAGCTGAGGCTCCACCTTCGCCACATACTTCGGAGAACGACGAGCTGAGGCTCCACCTTCACCGTCCGACACTGAAGCAAAAAGCCAAGCACATGATGCCACATGTTCGGCATGAACTGGATCGGACTGAGTCCATACCATCGCAGCACTTCGGTCACGAAGGGGTGAAGGGGCAGATGCAGACCTGCATTCAGTGTGTCGTAGGCAAAGACGCACGTATCGGGCGAGATCGCCGTACACGCTCGCACTCCTGGTCCAGGGAGGATTAGAGTGTATTCCCGGGGTATCATGAAGCTCCTCCGGATCCGGAGCGAGTCCCTCTCTGTCAGAACCGAGGCGATGTCATCGACCTCGGTGACCTCCTTCAGTTCGTTCTCTGCATACGACTCCGACCTCCCATAGATGGCCTTCGTTAGCAGGTCGCCAGTATACTGCCTGATTTCCCCATGGCCTGATATCTCCGACGGCAACCGACCCATCTCTCCTCCACTCCTGATGGGCTCTATCACCGTCTCGACTATTCTCGACTGCACCACCTCTTTCCCTTTTCCCTTGGCGAGCGGAGCAGCTGGCTCGACCACAGCCGACCCTGCTACCTCCTTCCCCTTCTCTTGGGCTAACGGAGCAACTAGCACACTCACCACCGATCCTCGTACTTCTGTCCCCTTCTCTTGGACGAGTGGAGCCTCTAGCGTCCGCTTACTCTTGCCTCCTGAGGAAGAGGCCTCACTACCCGAGGACACTCTAGACATCTTGAGAAGTATATATATCTAAGTGAATATATATATATTTTCCTTGATGTGACACGTTCTCGGTCAAAATAGTTCGTCGGAAATCGCTTCGCCTTGCCGCGATAGCTAGCACAACCACCTAGGACCGAAAAATCACCGCTAGTGGAGCAACTCGAGAGCAAAAACTTTTTCTTTGAGTAAAAAGTGAAAGAATGGGAGAAGTGTTGAGGGGGGTGAGAACTTATAGTAAAAAGAGCGACTCTTGGGCTTCTAACAGATTGGGCCCCACTCAAGCCCATTAAGAATGTTAAACGATAGAATTCTTAAAGGCGAGAACAACCTATGGCCATGTTGTCTCGAAGCGCCGAACTACCGAGGCGTCGAGCCACCAAGGTGCCCATTCGCAGATAGACGCCCCCGAGCTACCGAGGGACTGACCTCCGTATTGGGGAAAAATGCCTCCGAGCTCCTTGGACCGTTAGATCATCTAGACGTTCGCGCCTACCGCTGATGGATAGCTCAAATTTTGCCACGTCCACAAAACAACAAAATCACGTTTTCTCGTGATCTGAGCCTCTTGCACCGAGATTCGAGCCGGATGGACATCCCAGATCTACCCACGAAGATCGTCAACCATCGAAGCGCCGAACCACCGAGGCGCCGAGGTGCCCATTTGGAGATAGACACCCCTGAGCTATCGGGGGACCGACCTCCGTATTGGAGAAAAAAAAGCCTCCGAGCTCCTTAGACCGTCAGATCGTCCAGACGTTCATGCCCACCACTGATGGATGGCTCAGATTTTGCCACGTCCACAAAACGACAAAATCATGTTTTCTCGTGATCTGAGCCTACAAAATGACAAAATCACATTTTCTCGTGATCTGAGCCCACAAAACGACAAAATCACTACCGAGCTACCGAACTACCGAGGTGCCTATTCAGAGAAAGACGCCCCCGAGCTACCGGGGCACCGACCTCCGTATTGGGGGAAAAATGCCTCCGAGCTCCTTGGACCGTCAGATCATCCAGATATTCATGCAATGGCTGATGGATGGCTCAGATTTCGCTACGTCAACAAAACGACAAAATTATGCTTTCTAGTGATCTGAGCCCACAAAACGACAAAATCACTACCGAGCTTCCGAGGTGCCCATTCGGAGAAAGTCACCCCCGAGCTACCGGGGCACCGACCTCCGTATTGGGGAAAAAATGCCTCCGAGCCCCTTGGACCATCAGATCGTCCAGAATTTCGCACCAACGGCTGATGGGTGGCTCAGATTACGCCACGTTAGCAAGATCACGTTTTCTCGTAATCCGAACCTCTTGCGCCGTGATTCGAGCCCGATGGATGACCCAATCTGGCCACGTAGCTCGGCAGCCATCGAAGCGCCGAGCTACCGAGCTACCGAGCAGCCCATACGGAGAAAAACACCTCTGAGCTACTCGAGCCGTCAGATCGCTCAGATAATCACGCCAGGCGTTGATGGATGGCTCAGATTTCGCCACATCATAAATAAGGCGATAAGTTCTTTTTTTTATTTTATTAATTCGGATTATTTATTTAAAAATTGCAAAAAATAATTAAAAATTCAGAAAATTTAATTAAAAAATCTGAAAAATAATTATAAATTAGGGAAAATATTTTTGAGCCCCTGGGTAAATAATTATCGGTTAGAATGATTAATTAGTGCTCCTGGAGTGCAAATCATCGCTTTGCAAAATTGAATAAATGATTCGAAAAAATAATATAAAAATTGGAAAAAATCACCAAAAATCCAGAGGGACCTGAGAGCAAACTTGGGCACGTTACCAGCTTAAAAAAGCACCATCACCCCTCAGACAAGATTCGAACACCCGTTGAGAACTCTGATAAAGCCATATACGCCATTAAAACAACAAAACTACTCCCCAAAGGCCGTAACACACAGTCTTTGGAAGTGGAGAGCTCGTGATATGGCTAAAAATGGGGTTAAATCGGAACCATTCAAAGTGAGCACGAATCTTAAAGTCCCAGGGGCAAGACGGTAATTGCGCCTATAGACGGGTCCGAATTGGAAACCGGGTCCCTCCTCTTGGACCCGCTAACCCATGAACAGATTTGACCAGTTGAGAATGGGTCTCAACCCGCTAGGGGCCAGTTCAACGGGATTGGAGGAAATCCTGGCTCCCCTGATCTTGGGGAGGTGGTATAACCACCCCTATCTTGCTACACCGGAAAGTAGGGATTCACTATTATCCTGAAGGAGATCCCCATGGCGACTATAAAAATTCCCTTACCTCCTACTATTAAAGGTGATCACACTTTGCACACTTGAGCTCTTTTCTTTTCACTTTTTCTGTGTATTGACTTGAGCGTCGGAGGGTTCGTCGTCGGGATCCATCTTGGTGTTTCGAACGTTTGTGCAGGTCAGCGGGAGCACCAAGGAGACATCATATCATCAAGGAAGAGAAAGGGTTCTGCCTGTTCAAGTTCCTCACGAACCTACAAATTTCATCTATTGCCCCCACACCAGAATCCAGCGGCAACATGTATAATTTTTTGGATTAATTTCATGTATAATTTCCAGAACAACCTAAAATTTTTCTAGGAATATGATGGTTCTACTATATGTGGTAGTAACTTTTGGATGGAAAAACCAAATGTCATGTATAATTGAGGTTGTTAGGTAATTAAATTGAAAAGTTGGGAGATAAACTTGAAAATTGAATTGCACTTACATCTTATACCAAACTCACCCTATAATAAATCTAGTTGAGAGCAAATACACCTCGCTCATGCTCAACAATCAACAATTTGGTGCCATTCAATGCAAAAGATAGAATAATTAGTTCATATATCAAAATTTCACACTATGAATATTTATTTTTAATATTGTATAACCTCTCACAGTTTCAGAACTGCAAAAATGTGTTCATCATTGTGAAAATAGATGAACATACAACAATTCCTAACAAATATCGGAGATACAGGCCTTCCATCCTTTCCCTCCCAAAAGAACAAAACTAAGACCAAGAAAAATGCAGCTCTGGTCATTGCCTGAACAAAGAGATGTAAATAGACAGCAACTTCCAATGTCGAACAACATATGTTCTCAGAGCTTCATGACACAAGGCCAGAGGTGCTTGAACGAAGTTAGTGCAGGATAAAAGAAAGTTAGACAGACACCAAATACTTTAAGCATGAAGGGATTCCGATTGAGAAACCTGTATAAGCATTAAGGGATTCCGATTGAGAAACCTGTACATGAAAACACAAGAACCAAAAACTGATTATTTGCATGTATGTAATACACAAATAGAAACACGCAGAAATTATGGAGTAACTGTTTTGAAAAGTTCTATGCAGAAGAAAGAGTGAAAATGAATAGCACCTGAACAGACATTTACCAACTGGTTTATATAAAAGGAGCCAACCACCTCATCTCTGAACCATTTCCATTTGACAAATAAAAGATCTTTTTCCACTTATCATCAGTGAGATTCTCTGGTTTAATGAGTCGCTTCCTATGGACATATTGAAATATGTTACAACATGACAGTAGTACAAAGACATGGCTACTACAAATTCTTAAATTTTTACAATACTAGAAAGTAAATAGAATCTTATGGCAGAACACTTAAGAACAGATAAATTGTGTGTATTGCCTATTTAGTGATTCCTCTAATACCCTTAGAATTCAACCTTATGGAAGAACACTTATGAAAAACCAAATATGCCTTAACATGCATAAACTATATCCTTCTATATGATATTTTGCATGAGATTTAAGAGTCAGAACTAGAGAGTATACACTACTGTACAACCATGAACATACCTCCTATAGTAGTGGCAAACGGTGGCAGCTTCATCCAAGGTATAACGAGGAAACATGAGACGAGCAACTTTTGGAACCTCTGGAAGATCTTAACTATACAAAAGAAGGAAAATTTTAAATAGCAATATATTCCTTGAGTTAAAAAACTAATGTTAAAAGCCAAGTGTAGCAGATTAAGCATGATAAGCACACCTCTTCGAAACATAATAAACAAAAACATTACTTGAAGTAGTTGTAGGCTCAGAACACACTTCCTTCTAATTCACTATTTATTCAAATGAAGCATACTTATTTCTCTAGGGCTGCATTATTATGCCATGCCAACTAGTTTCAAACCCTCCCCCCCCCCCTTCCCCCCCCCCCCCCCCCCCAAATGCCAACTTAGAATGTTTAATCAGTCAATATACAACATAAACATCTATCTATCAAACGCCTCGTACACAACATAAAAATGAGCTTAATCATCCAAGATACAACATAAAAAAGTTCTGAATCAGCCAAGATACAACTTGAACATGCTTCAATCAGCCAAGATACGACATGAACATTTGATGGGATCTTTTGCTCACGATAAGGATCTCTTCTCACCATCTCATAATATACTCACTCATATAGTAGAGAATCAAACACTTCCTGCAATTGCTATAAACCCAAAAATTAATAAACTGGGTCTTCATTGCATAGATCAAGATCAATAACATAACCAAGACTCAATCAAAAATTTGTTGGGGGGGAGGAGGGCATAATAATTTAAAGTAGTGCTTCTAAAAGAGTGCTTGTCATCATCGTCTATACCAATACACACAACAGAAGGCAGTTTCTACAAATTTAAAAGCAATGGGACTGAGAATCGAACACTTCCTGTATTGGGGAATCATGCATCACTTTTCTATCCGTCAAAGAGAACAAACTGTGATTCTATCAGCTTGCCTGCAAACATCAAAAAGTTATGAGCACAACAAAAAAAGTTTGAAAATGTGATATGAGGCGTTATACAATAATAATTAAACCGTCTACAATTTTTGCAAGTATCTTCCGTTTATCAGGTAGTAAACTCTCTACAAATTAAACCACAGTATTTCTACAAATCTCTTCTTTCTACTAATCTAAATTTGGGGAAATACAAACCCGAAATAAACATGGACGAGTATAAAGGAATTCATAAATTTGATTTTGAGATTACTCGATAAAAAGATTGCAGCTTTCCTAGGAGGTCGACGCTTCGCTGGATTAACGAAGAAGGGCTCAGCTGATAGGGTTTCGATTCATGCTTTATTTTTTCACCCAAATGCAACAATAATACTAACAACAAAGAATACAGACTTCCTTTGATCCTCTTCCAAGATAAATACATTTGAAAGATATTTAAATTGTTACAAGATAACTCCATCTTCAATGAAAAAAAAACTTAACAAAATCCATCTTTGTTTTAATCAGTAACTAAGCTAACAAAAAATAAGTTCCTAGTCAAAAGTGCTGAAGAAAGTTCAGATAATAACCATTTCTGTTCAAACTAGGAAGCTAAAACCTTAAAGCCAATTAATGTTATTGTCAATCTAATCTCAACCCCTCCTTTAGGATAAAACCCCAGTTTCTATATCCTCCTTGAATTTCATATTCACAATTCACAAGCTTTTTCCCTTCTCAACCCTCCTCACGTTACTCTTAAAGCAAACCTCAATTACAAAAAAAACTCCAACACAGAAATACAAAATGACAAATGGAAACATCCCAATCCAATCAATTCCCCAATTTTCTATACAAGCAAAGCTGCATAAATTTAATTGGGATACTTAGAAAGATCAGAACTGTAAACTCCAATCCCCTATCCTTCAAATTGTACCCAAAAAACCTCCGAAAAACCTAAATTAATCCCAAATTCTTTGCATCAAACAGTGATTTTAGACAATGAACCTTCCAATCATAAAACCCTAGATTTTACAAAATCCACAACAATCAAGAGAAATTAAAGCATATAGAGGAGAGGGATTGGCCTAGATTACCTTTTTAAGGGGAAAGATCAGAGCCAAACCAGACCCTACAAAGTAAGAAGAACAAGCAAGATATGAAGATGTGATTTTACCAGCTTTAGCTACTCTTATTTTGCTCACAACACTTTGCGGGTCAGATTGGGGGTGGCAACCGGAATCAATCAGCATCCAGACGGCAGCTGAATGGGAGAGAGAGAGAGAACGGGATTTGGGTTTATCGTCGAAGAGAGAGAGACAGATAGAGAGAGAGAGGTAGAGGTGATCTTCTCGCTAGAGGAGAGAGAGGTAGAGCGATCTGAAAAGGAGAAGCGATCGATCTGAGAAGGAGTAGGGTTTCGCGTCGATGGAGAGACAGAGAGAGATCGCTCGAGAGAGAGATTAGGAGATTTAGGGTTTCTGTTTTTTTGGAAAAAGGAGGCAGATCGAAAATGATCGATCTGCAAGGGCAGAGAGAAAGAGAGGGTAGGGGTAAATTACCAAAATACCCCTCCGTAAGTGTGAGAAGAGCGGGAGAGAATGCGAGCCATTAGATATGCATCATGATCAAAACCTAGATCGGACGACTGAGCGCGAGTGCACACGGCTGTGTGCACTAGAGGAGTGCACAACCGAAGCTTCTATACACACACACACGACTTAGTGATGTGTTTTGACCATTTTTTGTACTCTATCAAATGACATTATATATACTAGTATCATACACGTGCACACGTGCACGTGGAAAAAATTGAAGGATAATGAAAAGGGCAAAAAGAAAATAATTTCCAAACCGATCCACTTTTGAAAATATTTACATAACAGGTCCACTTTCGAAAATATTTACCCAAGTTAGTCCATAAGTAAAAAGAAAATAATTTCCAAACTGAACCACTTTTGAAAATATTTACCAAACAGGTCCACTTTCGAAAATATTTACCAAAGTAACCCAACCCGTGCGTTGCACGGGTTGGGTTACTGACTAAGGGGTTCTCCCATTATAGTATTATAGTATTAGATTAGATAGATAGATAGATATATATATATATATATATATATATATATATATATATAGAAAATTTTGCGGAAAATTTTGCCGTGCTGCCCCACTTTTTGAAAATATTTGGCGCTCTGCCCCAGTTCCGAAAACCATTAACGATCTGCTCCTGTTTAGGACACGTCAGCATAAATTAATCGTTATTGGAAATAACGGCATAGGTTATTTACGTGCCGTTATTTCCAATAACGGCATCTATTCTACTTTTTTTTTCATGTCGTTATTTGGAATAACGGCATCAGTATATTTCTCTTACAAGTGTGAATCTTCTAACTTTAAAAAATTCTAAGTGTGAAAAAAACTTATAAATAATGCCGTTATCCTGAATAACGGCATTCGAATGACTGATGCCGTTATTGGAGATAACGGCATCAGTTATATATAAATGAACTTTTGCCGTTATTTGGAAACAGAGAGAATGAATAATAAGTTTTAAAATATATATATATATATATATATATATATATATATATATATATATATATATAACTGATGACATTATTTGGAATAACGGCATCAGTTATAATTTTTTTTTTTTTTTTTAACTTATTCGTCAGAGATGATGAATAATAAGTTACATTTTTATAAAAAAAATTTATAACTAATGCCGTTATTCCAAATAACGGTATCAGTATTGAGAATGCCGTTATTTGAAATAACGGCATCTGTTATAAGGTTTTCACACTTGCAATTTTTTTTCTAAATGGAGACTACAAGTTGTCGAAAAACAAAATAACCTATGCCGTTACTCAAATAACGGCATGAAAAAAAATTATAAATAGATGCCGTTATTGGAAATAACGGCACGTAAATAACCTATGCCATTATTTCCAATAACGGTTTATGCTGACGTGTCCTAAACAGGGGCACATCGCTAATTGTTTTCGGAAGTGGGGCAGAGCGCCAAATATTTTCAAAAAGTGGGGCAGTACGGCAAAATTTTCATATGTATACACACACACGACTTAGTGATGTCTTTTGACCATTTTTTTGTACTCTATCAAATGACATTCACTCGTCAAGAATGAAATTATACCATTGTAGGTTAATTTTAGGTAAGATTTGGCTCTCTTCTACTGGTATCTAACTTTCACTTGTAGTGGTTCATCTCTGAAGCTAAATTGCTAAACTGAACTTTTCTCATTTACCAGGTTAGGAATTCAGAACTAACAGAAGTTAGTAGGACAAATTTCATGACCCCCTCGGCATTTATCTTCCTCTATGAGAACCATTTCTTCTTAACCTTTCAAAACAGAACTGTTGCTGTTTGGAATTTTTGTGGTGAGCTTGTTACATCCTTTGAGGACCACTTGCTGTGGCACCCAGCTGATTGTAACACCAACAATATCTACATCACAAGTGATCAGAAACTGAAATTCGTACTGCAAAACTGAAGAAGGATGTAAAGATGATGGAGAAGGTATCATGATTTTTTTTCTTTCAAATCTTATTATTATTATTATTATTAGATTTCGGATGATTTAGTTCGCCATGCGATATCAATTCAAATAGTCTATTATAGAACTGCATGTAATGAAGCTCTGGTGATGGCAATGCACAGTGAAACATTTGGGTTTATTTCATGAAAAGAAAGTACCTGCTAAGTCTTGAGTCTTGTAGCCTTTAAATTTTCGCTTTTATTCATCCTAGAAAATGTTGTTTCAATATTACATCCGAGAATCCTGATACTTTGATATAGCCCCTATAATATTTCAGGTAATATGATATATACCCAAAACAAAGCCCTCAATATGATATATACGATCAAAAAAAAAAATCAATAGCTACATGGGAAGGGTCTTTTGGTCACGGCCTTCAATTGATAGCCATATGTTAAGGGCATTTTGGATCACTTTGGAATGGTGTTATATACACGATAGTTTTTGGAGGTCATATCGAAATAAGAGTTTTGTAACAGTGAATTAAGGAAAACCAAGCTTTTATTCACATATAATATTTGTTTTTCTGGATTTATATCCTTCTGTAATCTTCGAGGATCCATATTTACCTAAGAGAAACAAGATGTAGCTTCTACCGTAAATTATTTTTGATTTTTGATTTTTTGATTTTTTGATAAATCTTGGCGGTGATTTACCTTGCATTGATCAAAAGTGGAAATTCAATTTGCCTTTTCTGTGAACATAAAACAGGTTTTTGTCGTTAAAAGTTATTAAGATAATTCATGCGCAAAATCTGCACAAGGGGGTAGGATATGCACCTTTATGGCTGTGTACCTTGTAGTTTACATTACAAATATTCAAATTATAGAGTAGAAAAATAATATCCAATAGTAAAACTATTTTCTTTTTCAGCTTCAGGTATAAGATCCATCAATATGATCAGCAACATATTGACAGGGAAGTGCATTGCCAAGATATGCTCGAGCGATTCTACACTCCAAGATTAGCCATCGAAGGAGGGGCGGGCGACACGGGCAGGTCCTCCATCAGGAGCACAGTCAAAGACATGTCACAGCTCTATTCTACGATGAGGATATAAATGAAATCTACAGTGGAAACAAGCAAGGTCTTGTTCATGTATGGTCCAACTAAGTAGTTAACATTTTCTCAATGTTCTCTTTCCCGGTTTTGGCAGCAACCTTTTGCAACAAGTTCAGGATCTGTACAAGTCCTTATTGTAGTTTCATATCATGTAATGTTGTGGTATGTAATCTTAAATTTGCTCTGTATTCGCCTTCAAAGGAGGTTCGGTATTTATTATGTCTATTTGGTGAACTGCGATGAAGCTTACGATTTTCTCCTGTCTCAATTTTGATTGTGTTTGGAGGAAGATAGGACGGACGGACGGACGGTAGTAACTGTGTAATTTTTGAATCTACTATTAATCGTTTTTATATGTTCTTAAACTTTATGACATTTGGCAAAAAAAATTTAAAAACTGAGCTCAATTTTTCTTGTTGGTCAATGACACTTTGTTTTATTGATTTTACTATTTACTGTACAAGTAAAACAAATTATTACTTTATGAGTGATATTAACTATAGTTAAGATTTTCATACTCAAAATGTAGTTTAAAGAGTAAGAATATCGTCTACAAGCAATTAATGATAACGAAATTTTACATTGATTCCACATTCTTGTATCTTAGAGTACATTATGAATACAAAAAACATTATTCTTATAAATAATATGTTGGAACTTGTGGGACCCATACTAAGACCTCCCTTCTTGCAATCTTCAAAAACAATTTGATAGAGATAAGTGTTGTTACAGTACAATGATAAAGTTTTTTAATGGTAGACGAGATCTGTGCTTTAAATATCGCTTGCATCCGGTTATGACCTGTTCTCACCCAAAAAAGAAGATAGTTTGGAAGAACGAGATTGAGGTCATGCTCATTGTACTTGTTATATAGAATTCTATACATTTAAAGAGAGACACAATGGGAGGGATCTCGCTCATCTGTTACTAGTATGCATGACTATGACTAACATTTCCTTTAACAAATTGTTGCATAATATGAAAACTATAAGGCTTCGAAATACATGCCCCCCTACAAGCATTGTTTATGCATGAAATTTTTTCGAATACTCTCTCTAAGATACCAACAACTTGCATCACTCTATACCAACTACTCTTTTTCCATGAAGTTGGTAGATATATATGGGTCTCAAAAGGTCTGAAATTTTGAAACGAATCAGAAAATTATATATGCATCACACCATTTGCTCAAACTACAAAGCTCAACGTCTTTTTGCTAGTAAACCAACCTACATGTATTAAGTCAATTCAAGGTGAACTATTACCACAATATAAAACATTCCTTTTGGTCGTATATTTCGTTGCTGTTGAATTGGATCCATCTCTAATACTATATTGGGAGAGTTAGGGTTGTCATTTTTAAGTGAGAGTTATATTAACCATTTATTTCCTCAACTGTTGTTAGTTATTATAATACCCTCAAAGTTCAAATTTATTTATGACATAATTATTTACAAACGTGTCACTAATATAAAATAAACGTTTGTACCTCTAGGGATAATTTGTAAAGAGTATGTATGAGTAAAGGGAGGTATCATGTTGATGCCATATTACGTCTTATTATTTAATCTATATATTTTTTTTTAAAAAATAGAACGTGTATCACATGTACAGATTACTAGTATAGTTACCTGCATAGTAGCAAACAACATAAAATTTTCGGAACCACCTTTCAGTTATTCTTTAAGGGCTTAGTCTTATCAAACCTATAAATAGAGGAATTTACACACAGGCTCCCCAAGTAACCATGATTACTGGAGTCAATTAGCCTGGGTTTAAGCCACTGGAAAACTTTCTCCGCTTAGAATATTTCTGTCATTAATCAATACAATCAGCATGCAGCAAACTCATAAATTAAGTCTTTTGGCGCCGGGTACAATTTCCACAACCGATCTGAACACCAACATTGTCATCAAAATCATTTGACAATTACAACTATGGCACCATCAAGGACTACATTAACCAGATACAAGATGCAGATGCCAAACTTGCAAACTACTTAAACCGCACTTGTCAATGCTAGGTGCTTACTAGCTTTTTTTTTTTTCTTTTTTCCTTTTTTTCCTTCTGCCTCCTCTCTGATTCAATGGTTTTCTCTAACCAGTACATCCTTTACTGTTCTCCTGTTCTTATAACAATTCTCACACACAGCTTAATGAAAAGTCGCATGATCTCAACTCAGCCCGTCTCAGTGGCTCTGATCACTACTTTGGTTGTTTAGTTGGCTACACCTGATAAACGATTGGGAGTGCAATTCAATAGCTGTAAGACTGCAATATGTTTAGAAAAATATCAATGTGACACTATGTTAACTATTGGACTGTGGTTAAACTTCAATCGATTATTACTAATAATTTTTCTCATTTTCTTCAATTTCAGACCAGACCAAATTACAAACATTAACTTTTCTTCAGCTGTCAATACAATTAAATTTAAAGCAGACGAGTAACTTGGATACTTCAACAATGATGAAATTATTTCTGATGTGTTTTCTCTTATTACTATAAAACACTAATTGTTTACCTGAGTAAGGAGAGCATTTTCACGGAAAGGAGGTTGCTGCAAATCAGATGCTGGAGACCCCTGCATGCATCAACAAGGGACATATGTATCAGTTCAAGTAAAAGGAAAATTTATAGGACGGCTATTAGATCATTAATGATATATGGAGCAGAGTGTTGGACAACGAAGAAACAACATGTCGAAAAAATGAGTGTAACGGAGATGAGGATGCTAAAATAAATGTGTGGTAAAACCAGGAAGGATAGATTTTAAAATGAGCATATACGAGACATGCTAAAGGTAGCTCCTATTCAAGATAAGTTAAGAGAGAATTACCTCAGGTGGTTTGAACATGTCACATGTCGACCTAGTAGTGCCCCGTTAGAAAGAGTGATTTGATAAGTACTGAGGTAGAGTGAGGGGTAGGGGAAGACCTAAACTTACTTGGGTGAAAACGGTGAGAAAAGATATGAGATATTGTGGTAAACCGAGCAGAATTGAAAACCAGGATTCATGTAGCCGACCCCAACTAGTTGGAAAAAAGGCTTTGTTGTTGTTGTTATTGTAGAAATTATTTTTTTCACGTCCATCAAAGTTGAAATGTAAATTCGCATTGCAAATCTTTCATATTTCCTGTTCTTCTAAACAATTTACTAGAATCTAGGAGAATTGGAGGATGTAAAGTAGTTGTTATGATTATTACAAGTCCTTCGCTTGTCTGTAGTTAAATTAGAGAAGGTTGTGAGACAAGTCAATCGTAAAAATTAGTTCTCTTTTATAAAGCCTTGTGCTCTATAGTCTACCCCATTTAATGGAAACTACTAATTTGATGAGGCTAAATTTGAAGAAAAAAACAGCCCTCAACTATTCAGGTTTCTGAAAAAACACCTTCCAACAATCAAATTTTGAAAAACATCCCTCAACTGTGTTCCTCAGTATGATCCTCATAGTTATAAAGCTGCCACAGTTCATACTAATGCTAATGTGGATATGCACAACTATAATTTAAGGTTGAGGATGGAATGTACATCCATATCAGCATGTGTGAATCGTAGAAGCTTCATGAGTATGAGGACCATACTGAGAAACACAGTTCTTTAAAATAATAATAATAATAAATTGATAGTGAGGGCAGTAATTTTAGAAACCCAAATAGTTTTCTTTTTTGAACGTATGAAAACCAAATAGTCGAAGAGTGTTTTTTCAAATTTAGCCCATTTGACGATGGAGGTGACGTTGACTTACATGACCATACTGATTCATCCCATTAAACCCTTGCTGTTGAGGAAAAGGCATTAGCAATGAAGCTTGCACTGAGGTGAGTGTTGAAACTCTAGGATCACCATCAATGCCACCTCCCACCTCCTTGGTTGTCTTCTTCATTTACAACCTTTGTCCACCTCTTCAAGAAACAAATCATGGGCAACTCTTGATGTTTCTAAAATCGAGCACTTTGAGCACATGGCAAAATTGTATCCCTACAAACTCACTCAAACTTCTTACAACTACAAACAGCAGAACAATCAGTCGAATCAAATCTAACAAAGTGCTCTTTCGGGATCTCTGTGCCTGCTACTCTATACTCAGATATTGTTTCTACTTCCCACAGCTACAGAGTATGCTGTCCACGAACATCTCAAACTCTTTCCAAAATATTTCAAACACCACCGGAGTGTATATATTTGCCACTTCCCTTAACATTTTAGGAGGGGTATCCTCGGGAAGCTTTGGCTTGCATGAAAGTCAGCTTCAAGTTCAACATAAAGATGTTCATCCACCACTCTCTCGTTGTTTTTTTTGCTGTTGCTGTTCCCATTAGTGTCTGAAGTATATATGGGGTCCAATGAGATTGTAACTCCTATTTCCCATATTTGTATTTTTTTGCTGTATTTTGCTCCATTGTACTCTTTTATCAATTTGAGATCCTGTATTCTGTTTCCGTTCGAATAAAATCGTTATTTTGTTTCAACTCAATTTTTTGTGCCTACATCTGATTCAATTGTATGTCTGTCCTGCTCTTTTGTGTCGTTCTTCATGGAGAAATGGACTGTTCATTTCATCTATCTCTTTTTCCCCATTTTTAATACATTTTGACTAAATCTCTAGTTGGTTCCCCTCAAACCCGATACCCAAATACCCATTAACCCAAACCCTAACTATTTAAACCCTAACCCTAAACCTAGATTACTGTTAAACCCCCTAAGCTACCGCCGCTCTCTTCTTTCCCACACCATCTTCTTCCTCCCGTCTTCTTATCCAACTCGCCTCCGTCATTCCCATTAGCTTCGCCGACACCATCTCCTCATCACCTTGACCTCCTCGCTGACCTCCGTTCGCACCGCTAACACCCCTGTGAACCCATCCTCCGCCAATCTCCTCCCCTGTTTCGAACCCACGAACAGAGCCGCCACCAACTCGACGCGCGCCACCCCATCGTTGTCGTCGTCGTCTTCGACTGCTTCCCAGTCGAACCCCGACCACGCGCCATCGTCGCACCAGCCTGCACCGCAGTCCCGCTCTCTCTCCCGCTCGCTGCCGTCGTGAGGAAGAAGACGGCCATCGACTGGTCGAAGTCACTGTCCCCTGTTCGGCCACAGCAGATCTGATCATGCTGTTTCCTGTTTGGCCAGATCCGGTGCGAGGCTGCGTCTTGATTGGTTGATTCCGCTGTTCCGTGTTTTGGGCGCAGGGAATCCGAACCGCCGTTTGCTGTTCGGGCGAGATCCGGTGTGGAGTCTTTCTCACTTACTGTTGATTTCTCGCGCGTGCTTCGTACGTGCTTTTGAGAGATTTCGCCCGAGGTTTTTCGATCCCGTTTTTCTCAATTATCGGATCTAATCGCCCTCATCCAATCATGGCAAGTATTCATCTTGTACATATTTTTGTTCTAGTACAAACGTTAATTTGAAAATACCGTAAATAGTTAGAAGTTGTGACTCCTCTTTGAATCGTCGTTATTGATCAAATATTTATCTTCATCAATTTCATAATCTTAAGAGTCACAACAATTTCAGTGTATTATATTACAACTACTTGGACTCATTTTATCCCCTAGACACATGAACACATGAAATTAAGGAACCCTAGATTTGTAGATATATGTTATATCTTGTATGTGATGAACTTGCATCCATTTGAGTTGAGAAATAAATGTTGTTTGTTGTCTTGATAATCATTACCTCGTATTTGTATCACACATTAATCTAGATGCCTAACAACCAATTATCATGCAACCTAAACATGTAAGACACTCACACTCGTTGCTGGCCTGGATCTTACTGTACTGTTTCGATCCCTTTAAAGTTAGAATCTGAATCCGATCCCTGAACAGTAAATGTAGATCTAGATGTCTAGATGTTAATAGATTCCGGAATTTTCGAATTCCGAGTTATGGTCTAGGAGTTATCGTAGTTTTACTGCATCTGTGTCGTTAGTCGCAGATTTTCAAAACTGCTGCACACCTTTAGTTTGCAAAATAACTTAACTATGTTAACAGTAAGAGTTTGACTTGAAATTTTATATGCTGTTGCTGGACACCCTAGAGAACCTTCCCAAATTCTCTTAGAATTAATTAACAATATTTCAATACTGTTTCACATGTATAAGCTCATACACACAAATTCTGCCTGAACACATTAGCTGTGTAGTTTGCTGTTTTGATACATGTTTCCACCACTTTCATGTACCTTAATTATATGCGTTGGAACCGGAAAGGAGTCTAGTTTATAGATCTCCTGACGGATCTACATTTGCTATCTCGTAGCAATGGGAATCACACTTTCGGTACAGCAATGTCGTGCTGTCCAGATTTGAGATTTTCGTTGTTTGTGATATTTTTATTCATGTTGACCCTCGAATATGCTATATAAATATCTCAAACTTGTTCCATGTCCATGATTATGATTTCTTGACTTGTTTCGCACACTTGCATGCTTGCTTGATAAAAACTAATAAAAGTAACAAACCGGGGTTTAAGGGAAAGACCATAGTAGTGGACAATATAGGTAAGTGTACTCGGAAAGGGGCCCGTGTTTCCCACTTGATACATGTCTCATGAACTAGTATATTATTATTCGATTAATAAACTAGTATATTATTTGATTCATGAACTAGTATATTATAAATCGATTCATGGACTAGTATATTATTGATCCATAAACTAGTATATATATGATTCATGACTTGTCTTATTATGACTTAACACATGAAATAGTTATATGATTATCCGATTCATGAGCATGGCTTACTTGATACTTGATACCTGAGTACACCGTCCTATAAACTATTACTAGGCCTAAACGAAATTTGCATTGACTGTAGCAATCATGTAGTAAAAAGATGGATGCATGAAGTGCTACCTAGATAGTCATAATCACAAGATTTGAAACATAAAACTTAAACTTGATACATGCTTACTTGATACTTGATGACATGATACATGAGACTTGATACTTGAATAGAATACTTAACATTTGTAACTTGATACTTGTACTTGACAACTTGACAATGGACTTGAGACTTGTTACTCGATACTTGTACTTGATACTTGTCACTTGATGTTGGATACTCTAATATGTTTACTAGTCACTTGATCTATTATTAGTATTTGTTACCCAACCTGATCTCTTGAGTTGTCCTTCTTATTAGTTAGTTCTTGAATTCCTACTACTTGTTGCATCCCTATTATATTCTTGATTCCAAATTTTGTTCCATATTTTTTGTACTCGTTTACTATTTGTGGCCCTAACTTGTACTAAGGGCATTTTCTCTTGTTTTCTCTATTTTTCCCTTTTTATATTTATTAAACAGACTTTGGAGACGTGCTGCCTACCGGGATTGGTGAGCAGAGATTTTAGACTTCAAATGGAGAAAAGACTTGCTTAGATTATTTATTTTTCTTGAGTTATTTGAATTATTGTTACTTAGAACTTGTAATGGGCTTATGTTCCCGAGTTTTACCTTTTGTTCCAGACTTGAAAACTATTTGGATATTATTGTTTGTTTCAATTGTTTTCCGTTGCTTAATAAATTATTCATGCATGCTTGGTTATTTTTAAATCTGGTTATATCCTTGTTATGATGCTGAGTCGATCCTACAGCTTATGGATGATGTTAAAATCATTCGCTGGGCTTCGTCATGCTCTCGTATTCCATATTTTTGGGAAGCGGGGCGTGACAAAGATTGATGACCTCAAATGAATATATTGAGACACTTAGCGATTTCTAGAGAGCTTTTGCTCTTTTGAGAATTAAAAAAAAACTGAGGTCGCTAGTGCGAATTACGGCCTCAATAGAATACTAAATCTCCTTGCCCTCTGTAAGATTTACAAGATAGCGATCTTAGTATACTTCGGTCGCTATTGGCAATAACGATCTCAGTAGGAAACTCAATATTCTTGTTCTTTATAAAATTTACAAAATTATCACACAACTAAAGCCTCTATTCGGAATAACGACCTTAGTACAATTATGACCTCTATTCTGAATAGCGACCTCAGTTTTAAAAAATAAATTGATTCTTATTTTTTTAGAGAGCATAAGCTATCTAGATTTTGCTAAGTGTTGGAATACAGTTCATTGAAGGTCGCTAATGCCATTAGCAACTTCATATATGCTTTGGTCGCTAATAATATTAGCGACAATAAATAAAAAATTCAATTTTTGAAAAAAGAGGCTGATATTCCCATTAGCGATCTCTAAAAGGAACATGCCGCTAATGAGAATAGCGGCCGCTGCTAACGTGGCACCAAGTAGCCCATGAGCGTTAATAGTTTCGAAACTAGCCCATAATCGCAAATATTTTCAAACAGTGGCCTAGTACGGCAAAAAAACCACAATATTCCATAGAGAGGTCACTTGCCAAACTTATTCCATGAATGGTCCAAAACTTGCCATGTCAGCTGAGGTCGCAGTTGCTCTTTGATTAGGGAACTGCGGCCTCTTCTCTGAGTTTTTTTTTAAAGGCCGCTACTCCCATCTACGGTCTCAGTTAATTTTATGAATAACTGAGGCCACAATAAGGAATTGTGGCCTATATCTAACTTGTGCTGTTGTTGGCTACTGCGATCGTATCTTAAATATGAAACACAAAGAACCAAGAGTTGGAGACGAGTTTGATACTAAGAGGAAAAAATTCTAAGTAAAAATTTATTAAAGAGATGCCGCAGTTCCTAACTGCTGTCGAGATTATACTAATCGGAACCGCAGCCCTTTGTGGGACCCACTTAAAATCCTAATTAAGTCATCAAGTGGAGCAACAACAGCCAGCACATGATGAACAACAAGAAGAAGAGCCAGCACGTGTAGAGGAGCAAGTTAATGACCTGAATATTCTCATCTCACAGCTAACACAAGTCAATGTAAGTCCATCAAAGCTAGTTCGTAAAAGGAAGAAGATCAGCTTTTATACATACATTGGGTTAATTTTATGCATTTATTTCTATAATTTTTAGGAACTTGTGATGTTTAAATGTCGTTGAACTTGTGATATTTCTTGCTTTTCGATTGGAGAGCTTAATAAGCGAGGGACACGTAGCGGCTTGGGGTTGGGAATGAGATGAGCCGACACATGTTCTATCTATCAAACATTTTTATAAGCCACCCTTTGATGGGAAAAAAATGGTTATGCTGTTTAAAGTCGAGGAGATCACCTACAGAGCTCATATCAAATGACTTTATAGAAAAAAAAAAACTAAAATTTTGTGAGGAGAATCGCCGAATATATCAGCTTTAGACACCATTTGTGATGGATTTGAGTTAAGGTTGGTCACGAGGGATGTCTGGGACTTATGATGGAATTGCCGGGCTTCTCACGTTTCAGAGATATGAGAGCTGTCTCATGACCTCTACATTTGGCAGACTCGTTGTGGATTCTTTATTAGCTTGCAATGCGTTCTGCTATGGTTCTGTTAGGGGGGGTGTTTGTTTGGACCAATTAAGGTGTGGATCATCTAATTCTTGATTCCAGCTCATAATCCAACTCCATAGTCCATATATTGGATCAAGCCAAAATCCATCGTAATCTCTCTGTCTTTTGCTACATTATATATTATTTAATACTCCCTTTTACTTTCAACAGTGGGACCCACAGCTCTTGTGTCCTCCACTTGTATTTTAGGAAAAGAAAAAGAAAATACTTTCGCATGGAGTACATCTCATCACAATTATATCAGAGGTTTGTCATAGTTTCTGCATTTGCCTCTACTTGTTCTTTATATGGGCTTCTTTTGCAGATGTTTATCTCGGACATGTGCAGGACTACACCATTACTTTTGACAGTGAGGCTGACAACTTTTGAGGGTTACAAAGAATGTATAACTGCATATAGAGCATCTGTAGTTAGCATAGAGGAATATGAAATATGGAGTTCAGTTGTAGTCGTCTAAATCTAAAATTTAAGTTTTAATTTAAAAAAATTGACGGACAAAGAATGATTTTCCGTCGATTAATTTTTATTTTTTATTTTTTTATATAAAAAAATAACAGACGGGAAATCATTTTCCGTTTGAGAATTTTTAAAAAATTAAAATATTAAATCCTAATTAATTCCTAATCTACTGTTAATTAAATCTTATTAAATCTTAAATAAATCTTAATACTTAATTAATTTCAATTAAAACATAATTTATATCCATAGAAATATTTATTGGCTCTATTCTATAGGATTTTTTCAACCCAAATGGCCTCAGATCCGTGCGTTTTTTTTAAAATTCGAACGGAAGGGAAATCATTTCCCGTTCGTCGAATTTTTTGTATCCATTGAATTTTTTTACAAAAAAATTTGAAGGGATGGGAAATCTTTTCCCGTCCGATCATTTAAAAAAAAATAGGGACGAGAAATGATCTTCTGTCCAATGTATAAATAAATAAAAAAAATACCAGTGACGAAAGATGATATTTCGTCTGATTGAACAGACGAAAGATCATCTTTCGTCGGCTATTTTTTTCAAAAAGCCATTTCATCTTCCAAATATAGCAAACGACTGTTCACCAAATACCTAAATTTTGGGTATATAGCGAACGACTGCAGCGTTATTTTTTCGATTTTTTTTTTCCAAAAAATGAGCACCTAAGAGATTACTATGTCAAACACTTTTATCAGCTTTTCATTGTGAGTACATCTCACGCTTGCTTCTACTTCTCTTTTGAGCATGCAATTGGAAAATAACAATGAATGAGTATCGCTGATATCGTTTATAGCTAAATTTTGTCGAAAAACAGTCCAAAAATATTTAGACGGAAGAACATCCTCTGTCTAACACTTTTTAAGTTTTTTAATATTAATAAATTGTGCGACGGAAGATCATCTTCCGTTTGGCCAATTTTATTATTATTTTAAAAAAAAACTTCCTGATGGAAGATGATCTTCCATTTGGATTTTTTTTGAAGTTTAAAATTGGTTAAATGGCATTTTCGTAAATATTTGGATGGCAATTTAGTAATTTGTGAAAGATTTTTGAAAGAGAAAGTTGCTGGACGGATCCGTCTGAGCATTTTCTTTCTTTTTGATTTTTATTTATTGAAATGACATTTTTGTAATTTTTTATGGCATTTTAGTAATTTTTTTGGAAAAAAAATATAGTAAAGAATTTGGCGGACAGAAGATGAGTCCTTTTTTAATATTAAAAAGTTTCACAGACGGAAGATCTTCTTTCGTCTTCTATATTTGGCGATTGCTATAATCTGCTGCTATATTTAGCAGTTCATTGTTCATTACTTTTCTAAAAATTAGGTTTTTATCGAATGATAGTGGAGACGAAATTGTCAAAAAAGGGTTTTTTTGACTTTTTAGCAAACGATAGTGGATGCTCTTATCTAGTCTTATTTTGCATATGTTTACCCCAGACATGTGAGGACTACACCTATAACACCCTAGAATTTTAAATAATGTTTTGAATTTAATAAATGATTTGAAATAATTTTTTGTGGTATAATAAATATTTTTCTTAAATTTATCTTTTTGCACGTGCAAAACACGTGCAAATATTTTTCTTGGGAAACACAAAGTTAGAAAATCTATTTGGAAAATCTAATATTTATTAGTGGGTATTAATTATAAATTTTCTGGATTTTTATGAATAATTTATGACATATTTGCAAATACTAAAAAATGAAGGAATTTTACGCAAAATTGCCACTTGGAGTAAAAAATTCAGATTTCGATTTTCTGGGCTGTGCATATTGGTCGGCCAAATTAGAAGAGTGAGGGGATTTAATTTTATTTTATATTAAATTGATTTGATTAACAAATAATTGGAAGGATCCATATATGTAAAAAAATAATTTTCTTGAGGAGTATTCTTGTACACTTTGTAAAACCCTAAAGGATCAATCCCGGCCTATATTAGGAGCAGCAGCTACTATTCCCCTGTTGTGAAATAAAAAATCTATTTTCTCATTATTTTCTTGGAGTTTAAAGCTTGGATCTCAGACTGTGCAAGGAGGAGGAAGGGACTTTGCTTTACTACTATTATTGTTCTTCAATTAAATCTTCTTTGAGGTGGGTGATACTTCTTTCTCTATTTGTTTGTTAATTTTTTGTATGAAGATTGATCAAGTAGAATGCATGTTAGAACTTGTATGATTATGCAATTGATATAAATCCATTATAAATGCGAATTTTAATGAATGAATAATTATTATGACTCTCATAAAACAAACCCTAGGATTGATGATTGATGTTATGCATGGATGATTAAAAGATAGCTGGAGAATTAATATTGCACAAGATTATTGCTTTCCCCATGTTTTGCTTGAATACTCCTATATGCCATAATAAGAGAATAGAAGATGTATGAGATTGTTTGCATTGTCATCTAAACATGAAAAATGTCTAAACTTTACTTATGAAAGATGCTTGTTCGTTGCAAATACACCATGTGTGAACTTAGAACCAATGAGTAATGAAGGAATCAGAGTTATTTGACATTAACAAATGAATGTGTTGTGTATGTGATTGCACAAAGTGGAGTTGGGTTCATAAAAGAAGATTTCTTGGATATGGATAAATTGTGAATTAAAGAATATGAATTGATGTATAACTATAGTGTGTTGAGTTTCAGTTTTGATGCATGTTGTGCCTATATCATTGTATATGAAGAAATTTTGACTGTGTTATGGATGTTCAAATATTCATATGAGAAGTTCTTCAAAATCTTGATTTTTGCAACAATATGGTTTTCGGAAATTACTCTTTTTTGTGAAATTTATAAAAGATTGATTGGTGTATGAACTGGTTAATTTGGTCAAGATTGCACGTGTTTTATTACAGATTTTTTGTCACATGAAACCAAGAATTTGTACATAATCATGTATCAGTTTGAGAAGTTTTCAAAAATTGGGCTGTCGCAGATTTCATGTCGGTTGACTGCGCAGTCGAATGTAGCTTGACTGTCGGTCGACTGCAGTTCTTTTGAACTTGTAATGGCATTCAACTGTCATGACTGGTTGGCGCCATTTCCTCTACTAGCGGTCAACTGCAGCAATTATAACTATGTCTGGCAGTCGACTACTAGGGCTTTCACTGTTGTTTATTTTGGATAATACCGGTCGACTGCAGCATTTAATACTACGTCTACTAGTCGACCGTTACGCCTGAGTTTTTTTTTTTGCACACTGTTTTAGTTGTGTTTTCAAATCTTCGAACGATTGTTTCTTCGAATTTGCAAAGTTAATTTCTCTGGTTTTTTTTGCAGTAAATGAATTCAAATTTCACCGCTTTCAGAGAGTATGTATTCTCAAATTTAATAAGTATTTGGGTTCTATTTACGTAGTTTAAAAAGTGTATGTTTTTGAACTTAAAGAATATTGTATTTCAAGTTTATTTACCCACTGTTTGTTTCAGTTTTAATCAAGTTAGTTTCAGTTTTTTGGATAATTATGTGGATATGGTTGTACAGGGAGGTACTTAGCTTTGACTATTGAATTTGAAGGAAATTCTCGTGATGAGTTATATGATTTTGGGATTTACGCATTACAAAGAAATGTTTGAAATGGAGTTTTTTTTTGTGGTTTGTTCTCTAGGGATTGAGTGGGACCCTAACATGCCGACAGTTGAGATTTTTGTGGATATTGGCCAGTGGGGCTTTTGTTGTTAATTTAGTTGAGTTAAGTCTGGTAGGGTGTAACGCCCCGAATCCCAAATACACTGAATTCGAGATGTTCTACAGGATCTTTTCGCTTTTCTGTGTACAATTTTATAAGGAATTTAAACTTTTCACTTTACATCAGAGTTTACATCATATATTATATTTACATTGCACAGTGGAAGTAAAAATTTATAACATTTAAATAAATGTACAACAACATGGTAAAATCTTTATGCATCCATTCCTCTTTAACCTTTAACATGTCATTTATCCTGCATACAAAACTGTGGGTACGTCAGTTTATTCAACCGACGATAATTATACATGGCCATCCTCTCTATGCCAGAAACAGTATAACGATTCTCATTTCTTAACAGATCACAAACTTGTTCACATGATAAATAAAGAAAGGGGAAAAATCTTAATGATGTCGTGTCGTGATTGTGCACTTAATCCTTAATGCAATTATTTAATTTACATGACACTAATGCGCACTTGTTCGGATTCTATGCATCCCATACTACATAGGTCCGAGGGCAAGCCTCTTAATCGTTCTTCATTTTTGTAGGGTTCAATCCCTCGCCACTACTTAATCTACTACTGTAATTACGGTGAATATCCTAGATGATCTATGAGTACAAGCACGTGCACTGGACCCTGGAGGGGAACCCCACGCCATGTCTTGACTCATCAAGCATGCATTCTGTGGCAATTCAGCCTCCTCCCTGAACACGATCCTCTTGCAGTCACCAAACATCCCACAAGCGTGGCTAAAGTCCGATCATTACTGAGTTGTACCCACGCCATGTCTTGACTCATCAAGCATGCATTCTGTGGCTCACACACCAGCACCGTAAACTCTAGTTCTCATACTTATGTTTTCTCTCACTTTCATCACATCTCCACTATGTACTAATTATTAGAATCATGAATAAAAATCAAGCTCTAGAGTTAGCCTTTCCAGGATGATACTTGATCTCAGGTCGCATATCCTCGAGCACTTCCAACCATCTTCGCTGCCTCAGATTCAGATCCCTCTGCTGATATATATACTTCAAGCTCTTGTGGTCCGTGTACATGTTCAACTTCTCACCGTACACGTAGTGCCTCCACTGCTTCAAGGCAAAGATAATCGTAGCCAACTCCAGATCATGAGTCGGGTAGTTCTTCTCATGCGGTCGTAGTTGCCTAGACCCATAAGCGATTAATCTTCCTTCTTGCATTAAGACACAACCAAGCCCACGATGTGAAACATCGCTATAAACATCATACTTAACACCTGCTCTAGGCAAAGCCAAAATAGGTGCAGTAGCCAGTTTCTCTTTCAACTCCTGAAAGCACGCCTCACATTGCTCAGTCCACTTGAAACTCACATTCTTCTTGGTCAGTCCAGCAAGCGGCACGGCTATCTGAGCATAACCTTGAATGAATTGTAACACCCCGCCCCAATACTCAGACAAATTATAAATACTATGTAGTATAACTGCCCACCACAGGCTGCCTCTCAAAAGGTGGTTAACCGAATTGGTGACTCTTGATCATTGGCTAATAGTATTTATACTCAAATCATCTCATCAAACCTTCCATGTGGGACTAAATTCTCAAATCTCAATCTCAATCTCAAATTTCGAGCCGACCAGTCGACTGCTATACCAACCAGTCGACTGTTCGCTCCAAATAGAGGTATTACATGAATCTCCTGTAGTATCCAGTCATTCCAAGAAAACTTCTGACTTCCTTCACTGTAGTAGGCCTAGCCCAATCTCTCACTGCCTCTATCTTCTGAGGGTCAGTTGCCACTCCCTCCTTAGAAAGGATGTGACCTAGGAATGCCACTTCAGATTTCCAGAAATCACACTTGGATAACTTGGCATACAACTTCTGCTCTTCCAACTTCTGCAAAACTGCTGCCAGATGCTCGGTGTGCTCCTCCTCTGACTTGGAGTACACGAGAATATCGTCGATAAACACCACGACGAAAGAATCAATGAACGGCCTCAGAACTCTGTTCATCAAATCCATGAAGATTGCGGGTGCATTCGTCACTCCAAATGGCATAACTAAGAATTCGTAATGCCCATGTTGAGTTCTAAATGCAGTTTTATGCACATCTTCAGCTTTCACTCGAACTTGGTGATATCCTGATCGAAGATCTATTTTGGAGAATACCGCTGCTCCTTGTAGACGATCGAACAAGTCATCAATTCGAGGAATAGGATACTTATTCTGAACAGTGACCTTATTCAGCTCCCGGTAATCGATACACATTCTCATCGATCCATCATTCTTCTTTACCAAAAGCATTGGTGCTCCCCAAGGTGACGCACTAGGTTGAATAAAGCCTTTCCCCAACAGTTCTTCAATCTGCCATTTCACCTCATCCTGTTCCACTGGAGCCATCCTATACGGTGCCTTAGAAATGGGTGCACTTTCTGGTTGAACAGTGATGCTGAACTCTACATCATGATGCGGGGGTAACCCAGAAAAATCTTCCAAGAACACAGTCGGATAGTCCCGAACCACAGGAATCCCTTGCACTTTCACATGAGTCTCTTCCTTGCGGATAGTTGCCACCAGCTTAGAACACTTCTGCTTCCCTTGGAAAGTGACTTCAGGTCCTCCTGGAGCCTTCACTGTTACTGTCTTGGTCTTGCACTCGATGCTTGCACTGTACACCGATATCCAATCAATGCCAATGATAACATTGACTCCCAAGATAGTCAGCTCGATCAGATCAATGCCAAAGATTCGATCTCCAATCACAATCTCGCAATCAGCGTAATACCGATCAGTGGTCAAAGTTTTCCCTGACGGAGTAGCTACTGCTAAGATCTTGCCTGGAAAGATCTTCGGTTCAACTCCCAACACTTTAGCAAATTTAGGAGACACAAAAGTATGAGAGGATCCAGTATCGAACAACACAACAGCTTTCATTCCATTCACATAAAGTTCGCCTGTTACATAATGCACACCATTACGTAACAGTTTCACAATATAAGCGGGAAAAGAAATGACAAAAACTTCTAAACATCAGCCCTCGTACCAGTGATGACATGATCAACCTCATCAGCATCAGCTCCCGTCAAGGCAAATACTCGCCCTGGCTGGTACGGCCTCTTCCCAGTCTGCTGCGCTGGTGCATTGCGATTACCATTCCGCGGTTTGGAGCATTGAGATTGGTAATATCTCGTTTCACCACAGTTGTAGCAAGTCACGGCAGGAGGTCTCACCACATTATTTCCAGGTCCTCCAGCCACACTAACGGCGTTCGCCCCTGTCGGTTTGAACCTTTGTGCAGATGGTTGCCCCTTGAAACTCCCAAAATTGGCGGGCTTCTTTCCAGACTGCCAGTTGTTCCTCCGGTTCTAAACAACATGGAACTGCTCCATATCCGCCTCCGTCGCTGCTGCCCTCTTGACCAACTTGTCAAATCGCCTGATACCAAGAGGTATCATCCGGGACCTCAAGCTTGGCTTCAGTCCGTGCTCGAACTTACGAGCCTTCTTCGCCTCATCCATCACCAGTTCTGGAGCATACCTAGAGAGCTGAGTAAACTTAGTCTCATACTCCCTAACCGACATGCTGCCTTGCTGTAGCGACAGAAACTCCATAGCTTTCTTCTCTTGAACATCGGAAGGGAAATAGTGACTGCGGAATTCTTCCAGAAATTCCTCCCAGCCAAGCACTATACCTCCCATGGTCCTCTTCATCGACTGCCACCAAATAACCGCATCCTTCTCCAGTTGCAGAGTCGCCAACTTGACCTTACTGCCTTCCGGTGTCTCCAACACCTCAAAGATTGTCTCCACTTGCCAAATCCAGTTGTCAGCCGCATCTGGGTCTGACTTTCCCTCGAATACAGGTGGTTTCATTCTCTTGAATGATTCCACTAGCTTAATTGCCTCGGGCACCGAATTCGCAGGCCCTCTCCCTTGGTTCATAGCCACTGCATTGAGCGTCTGGTAGACCCTCGCAAGTTCTGTCTCCAGATCCAACCCCTCACCATTTCTAGCTTCCCTTCTCGACATATTCTGATGCAAAAGATCCATTAAATTCGAAGTATCAACTTACATTTTATTGAATTCCAACATTTATACATTCGAATTAAAAACATTTTTGACATCAGAAATGAAGAAAATAGAAGCTACAACAATCTAACTCCTACGGTTCCTCTTCGCTTCTTGAAGTTCTCCCCGTAGTTCATCAACTTCATCCTTCAGGACATCTGTCAGGTTCTTCCTCTTCTCAAGTTCCCATACCCGGTGACTGAGAACTGAAAAGTCATCCTTCCGCTTTGCCAGCTGAGCTTCCAATAATCCGACTCTCTCTCGCAGTGTTTCCACCTGCATCTGAAGAGAAGCCACAAGACTACTCATAACTGGTCCCTCTTCTTCATCAGAAGAAGAATCGTTAGACGAGTCTGGAGGTGGGGTAATCTCTCGAGATTCAGGCCACTCCTCCTCATCAGAATCTGCTTGCCCAGGGTGGTACTCTTCCTCAGGATCAGCCTGTCCAGGATGGTACTCTTCCTCAATGATATGCCAGTCGTCGTCTCCAGCAGGGTCGAAGTGATCAGCCATCTTAGAAATAGAGAGGAGGAAGCATAAGTCATAGAGCAACACAAATGTAAGTCACTTACATTTAAATCTCTAGACTCAAACACACACTCTAATGTCCACTTCTAGGGTGTCGTTCCTTATAAATTTGTACAAGTGTGGAAAGCATAGAAAGCGTGGCTCTGATACCACTCTGTAATGCCCCGAATCCCAAATACACTGAATTCGAGATGTTCTACATGATCTTTTCGCTTTTCTGAGTACAATTTTATAAGGAATTTAAACTTTTCACTTTACATCAGAGTTTACATCATATATTACATTTACATTGCACAGCGGAAGTAAAAATTTATAACATTTAAATAAATGTACAACAACATGGTAAAATCTTTATGCATTCATTCCTCTTTAACCTTTAACATGTCATTTATCCTGCATACAAAACTGTGGGTACGTCAGTTTATTCAACCGACGATAATTATACATGACCATCCTCTCTATGCCAGAAACAGTATAACGATTCTCATTTCTTAACAGATCACAAACTTGTTCACATGATAAATAAAGAAAGGGGAAAAATCTTAATGATGTCGTGTCGTGATTGTGCACTTAATCCTTAATGCAATTATTTAATTTACATGACACTAATGCGCACTTGTTCGGATTCTATGCATCACATACTACATAGGTCTGAGGGCAAGCCTCTTAATCGTTCTTCATTTTTGTAGGGTTCAATCCCTCGCCATGACTTAATCTACTACTGTAATTACGATGAGTATCCTAGATGATCTATGAGTACAAGCACGTGCACTGGACCCTGAAGGGGAACCCCACGCCATGTCTTGACTCATCAAGCATGCATTCTGTGGCAATTCAGCCTCCTCCATGAACACGATCCTCTTGCAGTCACCAAACATCCCACAAGCGTGGCTAAAGTCCGATCATTACTGAGTTGTGCCCACGCCATGTCTTGACTCATCAAGCATGCATTCTGTGGCTCACACACCCGCACCGTAAACTCTAGTTCTCATACTTATGTTTTCTCTCACTTTCATCACATCTCCACTATGTACTAATTATTAGAATCATGAATAAAAATCAAGCTCTAGAGTTAGCCTCTCCACTAAACCGGACTTATTCATTTCATTCTCACATGACCAACCTTGGTCTTCTTTTCAATTTCATTTCATTTCTATTGCCGGGGGAGACTTAGCTACTCTTTTGTTCAATTTCCAATTCACAACTTCCAATTTGAGCATTTCCAACTCATGGATTTATTTTTCATTGCTTCAGCATATCATGTTCTTAACTTTCATATTCATGTAATTCTCAATTCAAAACTATGATTCATTTCATGTAAATTCTCAATTCAAAACTTTAATTCATTTCATGCAGTAACCAACATCAATCATAAGGTTCACAATCTTCAACATAAGCTGAAATAAGGTTCACTGACATATCAAAAAACACTCTAGACAGTCGACTTGGAAAATTCCAGTCGACTTGTACAGTCAATTCAAGTTCTTCATAACCACTCGGGAGAGTCGACTGCTGCACATGGCCAGTCGGCTGCTCCGCAACTTTCTGTGCTCAAAATGTCATTCACGTGACAGTCGACTGTCAATAAATCAGTCGTCTGTCCCGGGTTTTTAACAATACATATTCATGCTCAGCTCAGTCGACTTGCTACTCGCATTAAGTCGAATGAACAGGTTCACATTTCGAATTAAGGGATTATCTTTCCATCATTTCTTACATGCACATGCATCATTATGTCACATTACAATATACATGTATTCATGCTGCATAAACATGTAATTTCTTAACTGTTCACTAACATCACAACATGGAATTTCAAATGACTAATATTGTCTTTTCTTCAAGGAAGTGTTAAACATGCATTTACATTTGTTCATAACTTTCTTGCAGAGATGAATATTAATCTCAATTTATTACACTAGGACAACACAATGGAAATATCTCATTTCATGAAATTATTGGATTATTCATGGTTAAAGTACATCGGTCGGCTGTTCAACTTAGCAGTCGACTGTACAGGATATTCTCAGTTTTACTAATTATCACCAGTTCCTTTTCATACGTTCATATCTCCTCAGTCATGTACAACATGAAGGATATGAATTTAGCATTCCTATTTCATTTTAGTTTGTACACATATACATCATGAAACTTTCTAACAAAACATGAAACATATGCCTCGTACCAGTCGACTTGTCCAAACGGCAGTCGACTGTACAGACTCAATTCGTTCTTATTTATAGTGTCATTACTATACTATTAGTCCTTCACACTCATCATCATAAACATACACAGGGCAATCTAATACGTTTGAATTTACTTTCCATAAGCATAGTAACAATCACCATAATCATGGCATATTTTCTACATTAGAAGTCCTGAGAAACACCCACCTTATTGACGAAAATAACCGAAATCCAGAAAAACTCCTTGATGCAGTGGACGACTCCTTGCTCCTTGCTCCTTGTTCCACACCGAAACCTTCAGAAATGATGCTCGACCTCCACAGAATAGACACACACAACTCTCTCACAATATATCTCTCTTACAATATGATTTTAGTGTAAAAGAAATAATGAATGAGAGGGGGTATTTATACACCAATTTGGGTGAGATGGAGGACTAGGATTCAGTAGATAGTTATGGGATCAAGGGCTAGGATGGACTAGGGAGTTGTGATAACCACCCACACTCCAACTAACTACCCACACTCCAAAACCACTCCTCACTCCAACCGGCCAAGAAAAAGGGTGTGCTCTACACGTGTATGCAACATGCACGTGCATGCACAAATCACCCTACAAGAACTTGTACACACATGACAAGTCTTAAAAAAAAAGTTACACATTACAAGTTGTAGAAAAAATAAGAAAAGGGATTAAATCATGGGCTTAATTTAATTGGGCCAAGATAATTATTTTAAAAGAAAAAATAAGTAAACTAACATCTGGGCTTTAGGAAAAATGCTTTATAGAAAATAATATTCTTATTCATCATGTTGAAAATAATAGCCAAAGTATTACACGTGCACACTACGTGCAAAATAAATAATTTTTTATAAATTTGAAAAATCAGGGTATTACATAGGGTACACCAACTTTAGAGAGACTGTGTTTTATTAAATTAATTAAACATAATAAATATAAGGATAGACACTTGTGGTGATGTGATAGACCTTGGAAAACGTAAGTAGGAGGGCCTTGTATAGTGGACGGACGAGGTTCAGGACTATAGTCGTAGTTGGGCGGTTTGAATCCGAAGGCTGCGATTATCATTGCCATCACCCGAGTTCGCACGTTGAGGGTCTTTTACAGCTGAACGGTTTTATTCCGAAGGCTGGGACCTATTCGTAGAATTTTGGCATGGAATGTTCAAGGCAACGCTTACATGATGCTTGCGCGTTGAGGGTGTTAGTCTGGCGGGTAGATACCGGGACGTAGGCCTATTCTCGGAGTATCCGGATCTTGTTTTTATCACCGTAGTAGGATTAATTGCATAACGAGAGATTGAACCCTATAAAGTGGAGAACGATAGGGGCTTGCACCGGACCTATGTAGAATAGGATGCATAGAATCCGACAAGTATGCATTAGTAACCATCATAAGCATTTGGTGTTTTTCTTGAATTGTTTTATGCATGCTTGTTTCTCGATTTCTATTTTTATACACTTGACACTTAGCCTAGTTTCACTTGATGTTTTATGCTTCATTTACTATTAACTCATGTTCCATCTGTTATTGCCATGTTGCTTATATTCTTTTATTATCGTTATGTATCAATTATTGTGGTTTGTGATTGTGAGATTGGGGAGTATCACTATTACTATAGTTGACGTCTGTTGCATTTAGCCGTCGTGCCCACTTTTCATTCAGGTTTTGTAGGTTTCAGTTATGGATATAGTTGAATTAAGAAAAAAGTTTGGAATTAACTGAAAATTGTAATTTATCATGTTGTAAAGAGATTATAATCAAGGTGTTTAAATTCCGCTGTGCTTTGTAAAAATGTTGATGTAATAAAAGTTTTTAAATTTCTGTGTATTTGGTTTCTGTATTTATGATTGCAATTGAAGTTGATTCTGAAATTTGTGCTACTTATTTCTAATTTATTTATTGAAAATTCGGGGCGCTCCAACACCATTATTTGTTGTTATTATTTTTTAAACTCCTTTAATGGTTTGGACTTTGGCAGCCAATTTCATTTTGGGTTTTTCCCATATTGGTCACTAACAAATATTTTAATTTCATATACCTCACTCACAAATATTTAATTCCATATAAGTACTTTTGAGTGAGTTATATGGAATTAAATTTTGGTAACAAAAGTGGTTATTTGGGATTGATTTGATATTGTAAGTGAGTTATATGGAATTAGGTATTTGTGAGTGATGTATATGAAATTGAAACATTTGTTAGTGACCAATGTGAGAAAAACCCTTTCGTTTTATCTATGCTCTACGTGGCATGGGCATTTTCTCTTGAAAAGAAAAAAAAAATGTTACATGTATGTGATCCTTGTAAAACATCAACAATGAAGTGAGTGTTTAAAAATACAAGTTGAGATATGATAGTCTAAGAGCATCTGTAGTCGTCTTTAGCTATTTTTTGGGTATTTGGCAAATGGAAAAAGAAAAAATGACTTTGTGCTGTAGTCGACGATTGCCGAAAATTGGCTGCTTGAATTTTTAAAAATCTTAGACAACAGAAGAATTCTCGTCTGAAGTAAAAATTCCAAGCGACGTAAGATTAATTACCGTCCCTTAACATTTAAACAAAAAAAAGAAGCGACGGAAAATCGAATTTCGTTCGATTAAAAAAATATCGAATTAAAATTTGGGTTTTGGAATAGACGGGAAATTGAATCTCGTCCGTCCAATTTATTTAGGAAATAAAAAATAAAAAAATCAAAAATTATATAGGGACGAAAGAAGAATCATCGTCCTTACCAAATTTTTTTTATATGGACGAAAATCGAATTACCGTCTCTACCTTTTTTCTTTTTTTTCTCTTGATCGGACGGGAAATCTTTTCTCGTCCATTGATTTAATTCAATTCAGCTATTCTGGGACGAAAAATTAAATTTCGTCCGATACTTCTCAGATTTGTCAAATTCTCTCTGACGAAATTTCTTTTTTCGTCCGATACGAAGACGATAAAACTTCTTCCGTTTGCTATATTTTCCAAATAGCCAAATTTTCTGCCATATTTGGAAGTTCACTGTTCACCCAAAACCTATTTTTTGAATTTTTGGCCAACGGCTACAGCGGTTTAATTTTCAAATTTTAGAAAAATTGGAAATTTAGGAGACGACTACAGATGCTCTAATCTATTACTAAGTAGAAGTTTGATTTATTCTTAATTAAAAGATTCCTACAGCCAATAGGAACTCTCAAGCGTTGATTATTAATCATGATAAAAACTTAAATTTAATGCATCAAATTTTAAACATTAAAAAAAGAAAACTAAATCTTCAAGAAAAAAGTATGGAAGAATAAGAAAAATTAAATTATGCTCAATAAACGAAAACAGAAAATAAAAGAAAATAATTTTTACAATGATTAGAAAGTTTTATTTGATAGTCAAGATTTGATTCTTTCTTAATATGGAACGAGTGAAAGAAAAATCAACACATTTCTTGGTAAAGTAAAAAAATAAATCAACATATTTATATATTTGTAAAACAACCTAATAATTATTAAGAAAATGATATTCTTTAATATTTCATGAAAAACAAAATTTTCTCTGTGTTACTGAACTTTAGAGAAACAAAATGTAAACACTATTGTGTTTTTCAATATAATGTATTACTTTTCCATGTAAACCGTTAATACTCAAAATTTATTGTTGTACTCGATTTAGTATCAACTATTTACTATTGTTTGAGTGTAGTGTTGATTAATTACGAATCAACTGTTTACTTTTTGTTACTTTTAACCTTTTAACCCTTTAACCTTACATCAAATTGTCAATGTATTTTAATATTGATAGTATAATCATTCGTTCATATTTACTATTTAAAACAGGAATTTCATGTGTGCTTTTTACTAGCATGTGAAAAAGTTCCAATATATATGTTTTCATCCTACCAAGATTACTGAGAGCTCTAGTTTGAGAGTAACTGCGCTCTATTGGAGATATAATGTAGTTGCAATTCACACACACACACTCTCTCTCTCAAAATCGATAGTTCGGTATTTATAGAGCTCTCTTAGAGCATCTTCAATCATTGCTAATTTGTCAAAATGGCAAAAAAAATAGCAAACGATGTTTGTATCGTTTACTATTTTGTTAAATTTTAGCAAACGGGGAATAATGTGTTATCAAATTTGAGAAACGAATATGGCAATTGTCAAATATAGCAGACGGAACATGTTGTTCCGTCTCAACCATCACAGATGGCCCAGTGGTTAGAATGATGTGACCTGGAGTATGCTCCTCCCAGAGGTCATAGGTTCGAAACCCGAAGGGTGAAACATTTATGTGATGGCCAGTGGCAGTGGGACTGTTTAACGGCCTGCTCAAAACCTAGCTCACGGGACTGGGAATAGTCGGACCCCCAGAGGGGGGATGGATACCCAGTATAATCAAAAAAACATGTTGTTCCGTCTCTATTTTTTTTATAATAATTTTTTAAACGCGTCGGACGAAAAAACATGTTTCGTCGAATAATTTTTTAATATTTGTTTTTACTGTTTTAGAGATCGGATGGAACAACATGCTGCGTCCTATTTTTATCTCTACTACTATAATGGGAGAAGGCCTTTGTCCATAACCCAACCCGTGTAGCGCACGTGCAGATAATTTTTTTCCCCCCTTTTCATTCCCCTAATTTTCCCCCACGTGCACAGCACATGTATAATACTAGTATATTATTATTTTTAAAACATCGGACGGTACAAGTTGTATCGTCCGATAACTCAAAAACCAAAAGAAGTGGTCAGACGAAACAGCATGATCTGTCCTTCCATGTTTTAGGTTTGAAAATTTTAATCCAAGTCCATGTTTCTTCCAATTTTTTCATCAACTGCTAAGTCCAAGTTAAAAATAAATTACTTCGAAGTCCATTTTGCCAAAAAAAAATATTTCAAAGTTATTTAATTGGTTGGACGGAACATGTAACATGTTCCTTTCATCCAATTCGTTTTTTCATTTGCTATATTATAGCAAACCACGATTGTATAAAAATATTTTATTTAGCATTTGCTATTTTGCCAAATTGAAAAAATAACAAAAATGACACGAGATGCTCTTACAAATTTCATTTTAAATGGAATCTAGCTGTTCAAGAAATACGGTGAGCCTCATTAAGTGCCTATGGTTGAACGGTCAAACGACCCATCTCATAAATTCATAGGTTTAAGTCATGTTGGATGAATAAACATTTGTAGTACAGCTAACAAGATTTCTTACTCTTAAATGAGTGTCATGTGCTAATGATTGAATGCTAACAAGCCAAACACTTCTACAGTTGGCGACTTTTTGCCCTTAAGTTATAAGTTCAATTCCAGTGTTAGACGGAATTAATTATGGAGGTTGGAAAATCACTCTCTCCCTAGCATGGGGGCTATTGCCAAAATGGTAATGCTCTATTTAAATTGCTCTATAAGACTTTATCAACTAAATTTCATCATGCACACATAATGATTCGGTGTGATATATTTATACCAAACATTTGAATACTAAGAACATAACTGAACCTCATCATCCATACCGGGGCCGGACCTGGCCTAGGACAGCCTGGGCGACCGCCCAGGGCTCAAAATTAAGAAACAAGAAACAAGAAGCTCAGAGTGGTCCAAGATATGTAATTAAGTTATCAAGGCCTATTCAAAAGTTAGAAAAGCACCAGTGGTCTAGTGGTAGAATAGTACCCTGTCACGGTATGGGCTCGAGTTTGATTCCCGGCTAATGTAATTTTTTGATTTTCTTTTTAGAACAGTTTCAATTTTTCTAACTAATTAGTATGTTTTTCAACTTTGGAGTCCATCTCAGATCCTACTTTAGGCATGTAACACCCCGAATTCCATTTACATGTAATTCGTTGTACAACAGGATCTTTTACTTCATTTTGTACAATTTTACAAGGAAATTAAAACTGTAACACCCCGAATTTCAAATAAGGACAAATTCGAGATTCCACAGGATCTTTACTTCATTTCGTACAATTGTACAAGGAATTTTAAAACTTTTTATTCACAATACATCAGAGTTTATTTACACTTGGTTTTTACACAGCGGAAGAAATAAAGATTACAACATTTGAAAACAAAAATATAACTTATACAACTTTATAAATTGAGCCATCAATTGCATCATATTATCTTTCTCCTTCAAGAATAGTTCATTACCTGCATGTCAATCTGTGGGCACGTCAGTTACTTACACCTGACGAAATGTTATACACGGCTATCCTCTCTATGCCGGGAATAGTATAACGATCTCATACTTTAACAAATCACAAAAAGATTGAATGAACAAGTAAAGTGTCAAAAGTGATTATTCTAAACATAAGTGTATGTCATGTCTTAATGCCTAATGCATACCATTCTACACTAGGATGACACTAATGCATACTTGTTCGGATTCTATGCATCCCATACTACATAGGTCCGAGGGCAAGCGCCTATGTTCTTCACAATACAGGGCTCGATCCCTCGCCATGAAAACTACCCGGTAGCAAAACAAAGTTCAGACTATTCCACGAATTTGAATCCCAGCCTTGGAGTCCACCGCCGGCTGTTATAACAGATTCCACATTGTGCGAATCGTCCCGTATGTGACCCTCTAGCCCAGTATATATATATATATATATATATATATATACATTGGAGACAGTAAACACAAAAATCCATCCGTCCGACTACTCAAGATCCCAGAGTCCACTGCTGACCCATCCTCATAGTCCCGGATTAAAATATAATAATCCGTCTCCCACGGGGCAACCTCAGTCCACCAACTGGGTCTATAGTCTTGGAGTCCACCGCCGACTATATAGAGCACCCCACTTACGTTTCCCTAAGTTTACTACAACTCTCCCTAAGTGCCTAATTTTCTTCAGTTCAAGACATGAATAATTTCCACTCATAGAATTAATTCTACCTCCTACCGGACTTAATAACGAATACGAGATAGCTCCATAGCCATATCTCCAATTCATATCTCAAATCTTTTCTTTCAATAATGCCGGTACCGAGGTCTTACTAACTCTAAATCATAAACTTTCATGTACAAGAAACATGGGTTCATATACCCTTTAATAATCATGTCTTAAACTTAGATAATTTATCTTTCAATTCATTATCAAAGATCATACCTTGCCACTATTCATGATCTATTCGATCAATAACAACCACAAATTCATTACTTGAATTTGTTGCAACAAATCTAAGTTTATCACAAACATTTCTTAATCAACATATACAAGTATGGTTTCTTTTTAAAGAATTTACTTCACAAAATAATTCTTTTCTTTTCTTCACAACAAGTTTTATTCTCAAAGAGAATTCATTTCTTTTTATACTTCACAAAACATGTAAGAAAAACTATCCCTCAATATTTCCATTTCATCTTATAATTAATATAATTCATATATAAAAATTTTCTATATTAAAAATCTCATTTATGTAGCAAAAAGGGTTAATTAAATCAAAAGAAGGCTCTCAGATTCGAACCCATGACCTCCGGTCAACACTGGTCAACGCCCAACCCAGCCCGCTAACCACTAGTCCAGTGTGACTAGGTTGTCACAGAGGAGAAACCAACTACTCAAATATCAAATCTTGGCCTGTAGATTAATTTTAAATCAAAACAAAAAGAAAAAGGGGAAACAGTATGGTTCGAGCCCGCAACCTCGATCCCACACGAGTTACAGTGACGTTCTTAAGGACCCCCAACTAGCCAGTTAGTCCATTGTGACTACTTGGCATGTGGAACAAAACTAATCTTTTGTTCAAACTTTCTGTCGTTTTGTTCATTCCGAACACTTGATTCTACTTTTAATCTAATCTTCTCATTAGTCTACAATAATATAATTTAAACTGAAATTTACTTACTAATAGAAACTTATAGATTAGAAACATCTCATATTTGATAAAATTTCAAATTCATTTGTTCTCTTTTATTACAAGAATTCATTTCTAAACTAGAAAAATTGTATTTTCTTATAACAAATAAAAATAGGTTATGTATACCCATTTTACTATATGAAAATTCCTCTCTAAATATAAGGGATATCTCTTCAAATATTTTCACAATTACTAATTTCCACCTTGGTAATTAACAAGCAAATGACAAATACTCATCACTTATTGTTCTCATTTCTAAATAACATGGTATGAGTCAATTTACTAATCACAAATATTTTACTATTATTCATGCTACATATAAAATCAAAATTTCTTATTCATTAACTCTAGCATGCATACTTCTAACAACTAGAAAGCATGAGAGCACCCACAAACATAATGTTAATCCATTTGTCAACATAGCATGATTCACTATTAGTCTCACCACATTCATAGTATAGTTATTCTATCACCTCAAAACTACTCATTCATTTTTATTAGCATGCACATTCTAAAAATTAGAAAGTAGGAGAACACCCACTTTTTCATAGTATGTTTATTAACATGAAAATTTCCTACATATCAATATCATCTCACAAAACTAATTTATAATTTCTAGCATGGTATTTCTACAACTAGAAAGCAAGAAACCATCCACTTTACTATACAAAACACCTTTTTAACCATAATGAAATCTCTTCCAATAATTTCATAATTACTAGTTTCTACATTTGTAAATTAACAAGCTAATGAAGGTTTCTCCTTACTTTTTGTTCTCATTTCTAAGCAACATGACAATGCTTTGTTTCTTAATCAATAGTAATATTCCTACAATTTGGCATACATAAAAGCATGAATTCTAATTATGATATCAAATTTATACTACTCATAAAGCATGCAATCCCTACAATTAGAAAGCATATGATCACCCACCTTAGTTGTAGATCGAACAATTTGCTTGAAGCCCTCCTAGCTCCTCTAGCACTTCCTTGGTCTTCTTCTTCTAGAAAGACTCCTCCAAACACAAACTCTCACTCTTTTTCTTTCTTTCTTTCTTTCTTTCTTCTCTTTTCTTTTCTCTCTTTCTTTCTAATTCTTATTTTTTTTTTTTGGTGTGGACAAAAGATAAGAGGATGGGGCTATTTATAGGATTTTGCTAGGGTTCAATTTACAAAATTACACACCTAATAAATTACTAAAATTAATTTCCAACCTTTCACATTTCATAACTTCCCAAACTCCGATCTTTTCATTTGTCCACCTCTTCACATTTGTAACTCTCATAACCTCCCTACCTCTTCCTCTCCCCACTACAAAAAATCTGGTCACCCACTTGGTACCACCCGGCCAAAAAAGAAAAACATCAAGTGTGCACATACACAAGCACACAATACAACATTTGTAGGTGGGCCTCCATTCAATTCACCAATACACATATATTTCACTTACACCATATTATAAATTCTAAAATCATAACAATCCACATCAAGCCCAATACAAACAGCCCATTTAATCCATCCTATTACCAATCCAGACCATGACAGCCCAACTAAAACCAACTCATTTCCATTTAATCCATTTCACATTTCATACATTATATCATACATATAATTATCATACTATATATTATACACTATATATTGTGTACTATATTATTAAGTAAAGTTAGTTAAAATTAAATGCACACACATTTTATGAAATTCGTTTCGAGAAAGGATACGCCTAAATGCGCACACCGAAATAAACACGTGCGTCGCACGTGAAAACATGAAAAATGCGAAAATCGAATTTATTGATGAAAAGTCATTAAATATAATCGAAAAAAATATAAGAAAAATTACATTTACTAATTTACCTATATTTCATGATGAAATCACAACACGTAGAAAGCACGTGCATTATACGTGCAAAAAAATCGAAAAATGCATTTTAATCAAAATAGGGGGAAAAATAAATTTCAATTTTATAAAATAGATTTAAATACATAAAAGTAAATAATTTAAACCTATAGAAAACATTGTACGTAGTGGTGGAAACACGTGCATCAAAACACGTAAAAAGCACGTAAATCCCAGGGATTGAAATATTATATTTTAGTTGACTGAAATCAATACGGAAAATGTCTAAATAGTATGAATCCAAAATATGTAGTGAAACATATTACAAAATATACGTGCGTAACACCCAGGGGCAAAATTGTAATTTCAAATTTTGCGGGGTGTTACAAAAACTTTTTATTACACAACAATGTTCATTACAGAGTTACGCAGCAGAAGTTAAGTAAAATACAACATGAAATACAACTCTAATATCATCAGCTTTAATCATGATTATAATCTTTATCATCAACCGTCTTTAAGTCATTGCCAATCCAATCCAAGCCCTGCACTGAAAATCTGTGGGCACGTCAGTTGCTTACAATCGACGCAATATTATAAAACAGCGATTCTCACTATGCCGTAATATAATGATTCTCTTACTTTAACAATCACACACTTGAATGCATATAAAAGTGTAAAAAATGACTATCCTAACCATATCAGTGTATGATATGACTTAGTGCCTAATGCAGGTGTTATACTATAATGACACTAATGCATACTTGTTCGGATTCTATGCACCCCATCCTACATAGGTCCGAGGGAAAGCACCTACACACTCCAAATTAAAGAATTTAATTCCTCGCTATGAATTACTACTACGGTGACTTATGTATGTTTTAGATATTCTGTGAGTATCGAGTACCACCCCGATAATTCTTGAGTATCGCACTCTCACTTCAAGTGATTTTGGATACACTGCCTCACACCCAGTAATTCTGGAGGCAAATACCTACATCGCAAGCTATGACCCCAGTAATTCTTGAGAGTCGTCCTCTCATTGCAAGTGATTTTCAGCCATCACGCCTAACACCCCGATAATTCTGGAGGCGAAACCCACACCGTGCTGTCATCGGTACCTTATCACACAAATACCCCATGAGCTTCGCCTCGATCCCAGTAATTTTGAAAGATATACCCCACCGCGAGCCTCAACCCCGATAATTCTGGAGATACCTTCCACCGCAATATCTAGGCCCATCATACTCATGTTTGCCCACACTTCATCACATCTCCTCTTAGTGCATGTCCTTAGTTTTAGTTTTAAGCCATCATAACCTAGAGCTAGCTTACCCTACCAGACTTAAATCAACACGAGAGAAAATTAGCCCAAACTGGTTACTTCTCAAGAGACACTTAATCCACACTGGTTAGTTCTTAATTTTCTTTATTTATAACGTCGGTTACTAGGGTCTCGCATAGCCTCTAGACTAACATCTTTCATGTTCAACAACTGGGGTACGCATACCCTTATAACTTATATTCTCAATTTTATGTATTCATATTTCATTCAAATCCTTTCATTCATTTTTATTTACCAACTATGAAGTAACACTTCTTGGTTGATCACACAACCAACAATTCATTACCAAGTCCCTTTGATTAACAAAACTCATTTTCACATATATTTATTCTTCAAGAATATATTCCAAATACAAAATTCATTTTTGATCAATAAAACCTCTTTCATACTCATCCATATTTCAATTATAAATCTCAATTCTATTCAAAAGATAGATTCATTATTTTTATAAAAGATTCTACTATAATTTTGTAGTTAAAAACACTTATAATCATCCTCAATTATTGTCACGCCTCGCTTCCAAAAAAATACGAAATACGAGCATGTAACATTGGCCCAACGAATAATTTTTATCATCCATAAGCTATTCAAGAATCTTTATAGCATCTCACAAATAATTAGAGTCGGAAGCAAAAGAGTCAACCACAAATACATAACTGAATTAATAAACCAACAGAATTTACTTGAAACAAAATGTATAAATCTCAAATAAATCAGATCTGAACAAGTCAAAAATCCTGGGTCATACTGCCCAAACACAAAGAATCCAAGTAACAGATACATTGTTCAAAATGAGCAACAAGAAGTAAATGAAGATAGCAAAAGCTCCAGTCAACTAGAACTTTAGATCACATACTCCATCGGGCAGCTGATCACCAAAATCTGCAATTTGACAAATTGCAGGAGAAGAAAAAAGAAAACAAGTACCCGTCAATTGCAAGTTACGGGCCACTTATAATGTGGGATACAAGCACATAGGAAAACTAACAATTAGCATGGAATAATGCATCAACAGTAATAACTAGCATGAATCAGTAAAATAAAGTCAACTAGCATGGTATACTAACAGTACAAATGAATGTGTCAAATATAATATTATATGACAACTAACAGTGTCCAGTAACAGTAAGCTCAGTATATCAGTGAATCAAGATAACAGTATAATAGTATCAGTCCAACAGTATCAGTCTAACAGTATCGGTCTAACAGTACCAGTTTTATGTTCTTATAATCTTGTGTGTATTACTAGCTAGGTAGCACTTCATGCGCCCTAAAAACAAAACACATGGTTGCTACAACAAACAGTTTCCCTTTTAGATTTCATAGTGGACCATAATGGGGCAGTGTACTCAGGTATCAGTAACAATAGCAGTAGCAGTAAAGTAACAGTAACAGTAGCAGAAAAGTAACAGTAACAGTAGCAGTATGGAATACTAGTTTTCTTCCAAGTACACGTTTCCATATTTTCCACTACTAGATCTTCCCTTAAGAAACCCCGGCTTGGTTACTTTTATTATGGTTATCAAATAGGCATGAGTGTGTACAAAATAGTATTAAACTAACATGGTATAATCAGTATTAGGTTTAGGAAAACAAATAAATATGCATAGGTGATATACAGTCACATAAACGAGCAAAATAGTATATGTTCATATTCAGGATAGCATGACAGTACAGTACTAAAACAGTGATTCTTGTTACTACAGAAATCCAAATCTGAATCCGTCAAAGAATATAGAAAATAGACTTCCACACGAATCCAGCAATTATATATAAGTCATATAGTAATTCACAAAATCATAACTCAAAACTGATTTGAATCCAGAAAACACGTTCAGCCAGAAATCAGTAAATTGACTTCTCAGTCAGAAAAACAGCATTAAAACTCCTCAAATAAATCCAGAAAAAATCTGGAGTAATCCCCTATAAGTCTATTATCAGAATATAGAGTTTTATAATATTCTAGTAAAATTAGTTCAGTCAACAAAAATCAGAAAACATCAAGAAACGATACTTGGCAAATCTGGAATTCCCAACACAGCTGTACGAAAACTGTAATATATCGCAAACCATAAAACGAAATTCAAATCCGCCAAAGGAAGATGAAAATAGACAAAATAATCTAACTTTCATATTTCATAATTTTCCATACAGTAAAAAAAATTAGGGTAAAAATACGATTCTTTACAAAATAGCGAGCAAAATACAGCAAGTATAGCTTTCACAAACAAACGTGAAATGACATATAAAACTCATCAATAAAATCCACCAAAATTTTGGGTAATCCCTAGATAGATATATAAATACTGACCAAAGTTTCATATCAAAATAATATGTGTAGCACAAGTATCAAAATAATTTAGTCGTCAAAATCATTAAGAAACAAAATCTGGAATTGATCTACACCTCTGTAGTAAAACAGTCATATCTCACACATAAAAAAACGAAATCGAGCAAGGTCAGAGGGGTTAGAAAGAAGACGAATTTCTCTAAAACTCATGTTTTATACTGAAATTAAGATTCTGACTTTAATATGATCTAAATTACTGATCAAGACAGAATAGCGGCAAAAAACAGATTTTACTCAAAAACAAAAATCAACATAGATCCAACGGAACTTGATCCAAATGCAACCAAACATGAAATCGAGTCTACCAAGTGTCCAAACATCATGAAATTGAGTATATAACGCATTCACAACCATCATATCACATGGATCTCATCAAACACATAATTTCACCTAATTATCTCACATATATGAATAGATCAAGAACGGTCAAACCTAGTTGTTTTCATGTCGATTTTGTGTCGTGAGGCAACTATGGTCAAATAGTACAATAGAGACAAAACCCATCAAAATAACACACACGAGTTGTCTCTAGAACCCAACTACACTATAAGCGGTATTTTTGACTTATATCATACAAAGGAATTGGAGTACAAGTTACTTTCCTGGAAGACGGCGATGGAAAAATACAAGAGTAAGAATAACGGGAACGGATTCCCTAGCACAACTCCACGAATGAATCACAGAACACGATCGAACGGCTGAGATCAAGAGATCAAGGCGATCGGATCAGATCCGATGACTCTGATTAAGATCAAGATTAAGATTGAGATGTGATCAGTATCTTGATGATGATAATGATGATCGGATCAGATCGACGATCTAATGGTCACGATCCAAGTGATCAAGATTGGATGGCCAAGGATCAATCCATCAAGTTTAGATCAACGGACGGCCCAGGATAACTTGATCAAAACTAATATGACAGCAACCCAAGATCAAGATGATGATGAAGCAATCCAACGGTCCATAATCAAAGATGATGATCAAGATGAGATGTGATGAAGATGATCGGACGGCCTACAATGCACTCAAACATGATACATGATCAAAAACCCATATCAAAATAGAGCATGGGGAAAGTTGCTCTGCAACAGGGAGAGGAGCAAGGGGGGAGGGGGAAGCTCTGCGACTGTGGGGATGACAGAGGCCGGCAGACCAGGCGACGGGAGAGGGATGAAGGCTGGCTGCGTCGAGGGGCGTGACTAGTTAGAGGTGTAGCACAGGAAAGCTGCGCTGCAGGGGGGCGGCACCGAGGGGATCGACAGCGGGCTCTGGCTGTCGTCGGAGGAATTGCGACAAGGGTCGCTGCAGGCCTGGCGCAACACTGCTGTGGTGGTGCTGCAGCATTGTTGTCGTCCTGCGGGTGGCTGGCGTCGCGACCCAGGGAGCCAGGGAGGGGGTCGCGGTGCAGTCGCTGGCCGAGGGGAGAGGATGAGCGGGAGCAACAAGGTCGGAGGAAGAGGAGTCGGGAGGATGGGTTAAGAGAGAGATAGAGGCGGCGCTAAGGTAGCAGTAGGGGAGATGAATAGGCAGTATGGGGTTTATATATATAGGTAGGTTGAAGTGGGTGCGGGTTTAGGGGTTAACAGTTTGGGTAATGTAATAAGTTGGTGGGTATACGGGTAATGGGTAGGAGTGTAGTGGATATAGGGTATTTGGATTGTTTTTTTTTTGAGGGAAAAGGTGGAATAAGGCCACCCTGTTTCATTAATAAGTGCATAACGAAACAAACCCAGAGTACTGGGCCCAAATACAAACTACATACAGAAAATAAAACAGATATGAAGCAACATGACGCGTACAGACAACAACTCCCTCCAACAACCCTGGAGGGTGGGCCGACACACAAGCTCGGTCCAGCAAAATTGTGAGTACGTCAGTATAGCTTCGTACAGTGCCTCCACGGCACATGCACACCCACCTGAAACAAGTCTGGCAGGATTTTATCACCCGTCGATTCCTGCCTTCACTTCGCTGGGGGGACCCCATCTTTGGGCCCAAACCCCGCAGAACGAAACTGACCTCCCGGCACACGCACATGCAACCAACACCCTGGAATTTGAGACAAGTGAGCGCACATCATGGAGGGACCCCATCTTTGGGCCCAAGCTCCACAAACGTGCAAGACCACCTAACTCCCGGCATCTTCACACGTACTACCAACCCTCGCAGATCGCCAAGAAAGGCCCTGAGAGTGTGGACATGGTGGCAAGCGTGCAAAACATCCGGACACACAACTAGCAAATCATGGAGGGACCCCATCACGGGTCCTACCCCACAATCGAACAAACCTACTTGCTTCACACCCCCAACCACACTACCACAACAAAAACAACCACTGGTCCGCCGAATCACCGGCCTCCCCAAGTGGGATCTGGGCAAAGTGTATGTGTGCGCCGGGGGGGGGGGTTCCGCCGAATCACCGGCCTCCCCAAGTGGGATCTTGACAAAGTGTGTATGTGCGGTGGGGTGGGGGGGTCCGCCGAATCACCGGCCAAGTGGGATCTGGGCAAAGTGTGTGTGTGCACGGGGGGGGGGGGGGGGAACCTCACCCAATGGGATCGACGAAAGGGCGTAGCGACTCGCGGATAAGGAAGCACACCCGACTTCTTCACACGCACTACCAACCCTCGTAAAAACCAAATCATAGCCGCAGATCGCCGTGATTGGCCCCGAGAGTGTGGACATGGTGGCAAGCGCGAAGAACATTCGAGCAAACCTCTAGCAAGGCAAACCAACTCCAATCTAACCCAAACCCCAACCCCAATCAAACCACCCCAACTCCAAAAACAACTCGGAACTCAGATCTGGAAGAAAAGGCAACTCCGGCCCCAACTCCGGCACGGGATCTCGGAGGGGACAAATTCCCACTCTTCCAAAAAACCCCAAAAAACCCATGCATATCACACGCTTCTCCCAACAGTAACCCAAATCCGAACCCCATTCAACTTACTCCCAAACCCCAACAACACCATTCATTTGACACAAACACAAAAAAACCCAACACTAGTTCCACTCTCAATCCCAACCAGAAGATCAAGCAGAAGTGGAGAAGTTGTTGAGAGCTCCTCGCCGCCGTAAGCGTCGGCACGCTGGCAGTTCCCGGAGTCGGCGACACCAGAGACGACGGCGGACGGGGAGAGGGACTGGAGTGGAAACGGCTCTATGGTCTAGCGTGAAGGGCGTCTGGCGTGAACGGCGAGAGGATCGGCGACAGGATCGGCGAGAGGGTCAGGCGAGGAGGAGTTCGGCGATCGGCGAACGGCGAACGGCGAACGGGGAGATGGCCTGGCGTCGACCGGCGGGAGAGAAGGTAGGTGGGTGAAGGGCGTCACGGGCTGGCGTCGGGAAAGGTTCACGACGGGAATCGTTCGGGAGAGGTTCACGACGGGAAAGTGGTGGAATGGTGGCCATGGAGGGGAATGGAGTAGAGGTAAGGGGAGGGGGGACGACGGGGAGGGGGGGCGGCGGCGCTGAGAGCTAGCCGCCGCCGCCCCTAGGGTTAGATTTAGGGTTTTGGTTGTTGTTTTTGGGTTCGGGAGCAGGTGAGAGACTTGGCAATGGGTATTTGGATTGTTAATAACAGGGTAGGGGTTATAGGGTTATAAACAGATGAGTATTTGGATTTTAAAATGGGTTAATGGGTTTAATGTATATTGGGTATTTAAAATAGGGTTTTAATAGAATATATGGTAAAATAAAATAACCAAATAATAAAAATATACAATTAGAACTTTATAAAAAATATTAATAATAATAATAACCAATAACAATAACAATAACAATAATAATAGTATAAAAATAACAGTAATAATAATAATACTGATAACAATAATAATAATAAGAAAAAAATGATAAAAGATAATAACAGTAATAATAATAACAGTAATAGTAACAATAACAGAAATCAAAGTAGTAATATCAATAATAACATTTGCAAATAAAATTATCGGTCGGAAATAGATTTGAAAGCAGAAAACTAATTTACAAAAATTTTAAATACAGGAAATACACAAAAAATACTTTTTTGGAGAAACAGGGGTTACAATTATTTCATCTAAATTCATTTGCAAAACAGTAAGTTCAAAACCAGAAAACTGCAGTTCATGCTTCTTGTAAAAGTCATAGAAAATTATATACTTCATAAAACTTTGTGTTCTTTAGATCAAAATAAAGGTATATAAGTATACTACAATTTCTTAGTTATAAGTTTCTCCAAAATATTGTATCTATAACCCTGAATTCTCTAAAATATACAGTAGGGCCGAAATATCGAAATACTGCCACTTGTTCAGTCTTGTAAAATTCATTATAAATTCAATTCTTCATGAAAATTTGATTTCTTAGACTTTACAGAATGGTTAATGAGTCTACTTCAGGTTCTTAGTTTTGAATTTTCTCAAATTACTTCATTTACAATGCTGAAATGATCAAAAATCGAAATGTGTACAGATTTCCAGCAACTAGTCGACTGCCAAACAGTCCTAAGTTTAGATTTTATTAAAATAGTGAACGACCTCTAAATCTTATGAAATTTTAAAGGGATTTTCCTAACATATACAAGATGCTCCTATAAATGTTTTAGTTCTAGATTCCAACTATTTTATTAAACATGATTTTCTGATGTGCAAACAAAACTCAAAACGGCAACTTTCTTTACATAGATTAACAACTTTGTGTATGAATTTATCCCCCAATTTATTCAATCTAATCATGATGTGTTACCATGCACCCACCAACATCATTTCAACTGTTCTTCATAATAATCTTTCAATTAGTATGCATTTCCTTACATTATCATATCTATTTAAATATTCTAAATATCATCATCACAAATTAACCACTACTCATATGTATAATCAATTATATATATTTTCCTGCACATGCATGATACTATATTTTAGAAAGTTCAAGAAGTCACCCACCTTCGTTGAAGAAAGGAAAATGAAAGAAGACTCCTTGGATGTTGCTCCTAGCTCCAACAAGATGCTAGCCTTCTCCTCCTAGTAAAGCAAAGCTCAAGCCCTCCTCGTTGAAGAAATCCAAGCACTCTCTTTCTTTTCTCTCTTTCTTTCTTCTATTTGTTTCTTATGAATTGTTCATGAGATAGGAGGGACTATTTATAGGGCCATATGGGTAGATGAAAGGATCCCCACTACCCTAAATAAATACCCACTCTCTCATTAAACACCCACTCACCATTACTACCACAAACCCTCAACTCTTCCCCTTCTTATGCATGGCCAAGCCCTTTGAATTTTCCACATGTGCACACTATTCTCATTTTTTTTATTAATTTTATTTGTTTATTATTAAGCTAGTTGTTTGTTACATAACATGGGAATAGAATTAAAAATTGTTCATTTAAAGAGTAGAATTTATTATGGGCTTTTCTTTTAAAATAAATTTTCTAATGGGCTTTAAGATGAACTTTAGGCCTGTTAGATGATAAATTAGTTTATTCCCACATTGAATAATGTATTGGTTTAGTATTCTCTTCTCTCCTATATATAGGAGACATATTGTACTCAGTTTAATCAATCAATAATAAAGAATATTTTTCTATCCCTAATTCTAACATGGTATCAGAGCTTATCGTCCTATAAGGCCTATACTAATTTTATCCTCATCGTCGAGGTGGAGTGGTTCTCGTCTTCATCGGAATCACTCCACCTCCTGACATTTTTTTCCTTTCCCGATTTTTGATCAAAACCCTAATCTCCCTCAAAACCCTAAATCTCCAAAACCCTAGCCGTCATCAAACAACACGATCCTTTTTCTCTCTCCTCCAACTTTCTCTCTCCCCGTTCAATTTTGAACCCATGTTACTGTAGCTTCATCTTCCCCAACCCCAAATGCCGACCATCCCCTACTGTTCTTCTCCGGCAACCCCCGGTGCTCACCCTGGTCTCTGAGTGCCGCCCCTCATCGTTCCTCCTCCCATCGACCACCCAGCAACCCTTCACAACCCTCACTATATTCTCCAATATCTCATCCAACCACCCATTGAACCTGAATTTGAAATCCCCTTTTTCACCCATACGATCTACTACCTCTCTTGCCCAGGCAAGCATCATGGCTCATCCTGAATTCTCTCAACAGTGCTGTCGATTTGCTCCCTACTTTCGTGGGCGTCGCTAATTCGTCCCCGAATTCGTCTCTCGAGTGGAAAGGTGCCTGCTTTTTCAACAACCAGGCTTGGATGGAGTTCCATAATAAAAGCAAGTCCAAGTTTGGTGGGGGTACTCTTCATCTCAAGGTAAGCAGTGCTCATAGTTGGACTTGTATGGATCTATATGTTTTTGCAACTCCATATCGAGTTACATGGGATTACTACTTTGTTTCTCAAGAACATACACTCGAGTTTGACGAATAGGAGGATGAAGCAGAATATGAATATGTGAAGCACAAGGGAGTCGATTTTTGCAATAGGTTCTTGTTTGTTTCCAGTTTTAAGTTCATAAAAGGTGTTTTTTTGTGTGTGGACAATTTGGAGGTAAAAATGACAGTGGTGGAAAGGAATGGATCCAGGGATCAATTTCCAGTTGGGATGTGAGTTCTTGCTATTTGGTGTTCGAGAGAAGAGGGGATTTGTGTTTGCTATTGTGTGGAGTTGATCCCTGTTCGCTATTTGCTGTTCCTATTGGGTGGAATTGTTGTGTGCTGTTTTGGCTTAGATCGCTGATTGCTTTGTTGTTGCTATTTTTCCCTCTAAAAAAATTCTTACAGGTTCTTGTGCTTCTACATCCAGATCGTTAACTCACTCCGGTTGATCGATCGTGATCGTCAACTCACTCCAGTTGATCGATTGTAAGTTTGAAAGGGGGTGTTATCAGCATCCAGTTCTCATTCAGGGATGATATCCCATCATCGACTATGTTTCAAGTAAGGGGTGAGATCCTATTAGTCTATTTCTCAATTTAGGGGTGAGATCCCATTATCGACTATGTCTTAAGTCAGGGGTGAGATCCCATCACAAACCGGGATATGGAGATCCCGCCACTGTTCGGGGTGAGATCTTAATAGTGTGCCACCAATACTTCCTTCCGCAACACTCTACTTCTCAGTTTCTGTCACATGCGACATCTAGCACCGTTTCTGCATCACATTTTGTCATTCCTTCCATATCAACATCATCAGTATTCCAAACTCTTGTTGCTTGAACCAACTTGAGTTTGAGAGGGGGTGTTAGATGACAGATTAGTTTAGTCCCATATTGAATAATGTATTGGTTTAGTACTCTCTTCTCTCCTATATAGGAGACATATTGTACTCAGTTTAATCAATCAATAATAAAGAATATTTTTCCATCCCTAATTCTAACAAGGCCTATGGGTTTTTATTAAAAATAAAAAATAACACAAGGTGACAAATAAAATAAGAAAGAATTGTGCATGACATCTTAGAAAATTTTAGAAATAAAATGCACATAAAATTTTACGTGCAATGCACGTGCCAAATATTTAAAATTAATTTGAGAGAACAAAAAGCAATCAAAATAAAAAACATGTATATGTAATAATGTTACGGATATTTCACGTAACGGAAAATATATGTAATCGAACGTGTATTGAAAACACGTGCAATATACGTAAAAACACAAAAATTAAAATAAATATTTGAGTTGGCTCGAAATAGGATAAAAATGAGTTTTGAGAAAACGGAAAACATATAAATAATCAGAATATGACATTTATATAAAAATACGTTACGAATATTACTCGTAACGGTCTAAAATACACGTGCATAATACACGAAGACAAAATTATCATTACTCAATTTTGCGGGGTGTTATAAGGCATTCCTGTTTGTATTGGGATGTTCTTCTTATGCATAATTGTGGCCTATTTTTTTTCTTTTCGTGAGTTCGATTTCCGATTTGAGTACTTATTTGATTATGGGTCTCCAGGACCGGATATATTTTTTTTAATATTGTTTTTCTTTTTTTAAGACTCCTATCACAAACCATTTTTGTTTGTAGAACTTTCTGAGGTTTGTTCGAATTGTACAGTTGGAATACACTATACATTACATAATACTAAACATTTATCATGCTATAGAATACAAGATCCATATGAACATGGAGATCAAATTTGTTTAAAACACAGTGAACAAATGATAAGGTGAATATCAATTTATAGGAACAGTAAATTGAATTTTGATTTTCTTTTTAGATCAGTCTCAAGTTTTCTAACTTATTATGTTTTTCCAACTTTGAAGTCCATCTCGGAGCCTTCTTCCTGTTTGTATTGGGATGTTCTTCTTATGCATAATTGGGGCCTTTTTTTTCCCCATGAGGTCGGTTTCCGATTTGAGTACTTACTTAATTATAGGTCTTCAAGACCGAATATTTATTTTTAATTTTTTTCTTTTTTTAGACTCCTATTGTAACATCCTAAATTTTTATTTATAATTAATTGAGAAGTTATTGATTTTACGTGTTTTGCACGTACAAATTCTTGTACATTTTCCTTAAAAATTATCCCTTTTATAACATGAACAAATAATCATTTTAAATCATTCTTTTTAATTTCTAAAAGCCTATTTTAAAAAGCGTAAGGCCTAATTTTCTAATTTAGCCCATCCTAACTAATTAAGTATTTTATTAATAACCCATGGGTCTAAGGCTCACTAATTTGAAGCCCACTAATTAAATTACCTTTTAATTGTCATTACATGTAGTGTAGACTAAATTGGTAGACAATAAATTAACTACTCATGTACAACTTATTAATAGGGGGTACTAGATGAGACACGTACATTGCACTAGCACGTGTCTAGTGGCCTAGGGGGTGTGGCTGGATGGTACAAAGAGAGAGGGAGAGATGGAGGTAGTGGAGAGATAGTTTTCTCAATCATGGGTAGTTGTTACAACTCCCTATCTCATCCTAGCCTTTGATCTCTAACCATTTGATTTAATCCTAGCCATCTATTCTTACTCAAAAAATGTATAAATACCCCTAGTTCTTCTCATTTAGTACACTAGAAAAATGGATTAAGAAAGAAAAGATTAGAGTGAGAAAAGATTGAGAGTTTTTGGTGAGTAAAAGATTGAGGAGTTTTGTGTGTGTGCGCTCATCCATGAAGAGGCCGGACTACACCAAGGAGGGGGAGCTCGGGTTTGCTAGTACAAGGAGGATGAGACACCTTTGTGGCACAATCTAGGAGGAGAAGGATCCATTCGTGCATTTTAGGAGATTTCTAGGAGCTTTCTATTCGTTTTTCTCCAAATAGGTGGGTGATTTCTCATGCTTCTACTTTAGACATCATGCTAGGGTTTCGATTGATAGAATTGCTAAGAAAAACTAAGTAATTTAGCCTCATGTTTGTTTATATAGAGAAAAAAATTGTAGCTAAAGAGAATGCTTGGTAAATTGATTGCTAGTTGATAAAATTGTGATTAATATGCTAGAATCTATCATGTTGCCATGAAATATGTATTTGAACTATGCTTTACTGAGGAATTTGTGCTTATGAGACGATTGATTGATTAAAAACACCATGGAGATTTGATTGTCTAAATTAAGGCAACACTAATGTAGAAAGATGAAAATTTGTGTTCTAAAAATATTGTAGTATAACAACAAGTAAAAATAAAGAGATAAAGTAGTTCTTGTGGAAATCTTGATTATAAATTATGTGAAAATGTGATTCGTTCTCAATGTTGAAATTATGGACATAGAACATAAAATAGGACCAAGAATACATATTTTATAAGTCAAATAATGATTATAAAAATATTGTTTTACTGTAAATTTATATAGTTTATAATCTGGAACGTTTTGATGCAAAAAGAGAAAAAAAAGAACTAAAAACATTTTTGAATTATGAAAAATTAGTAATAAATAGAAAACCAGATAAAAAACAACCCAATTCAATTTTAAGATGGGTTAGTCACTTGGACTTATTGGTCTTCGGGTGCACCACAGGGCGCTACTGTAGCTCTGGTCTGGTCTTGGGTTGCGGGTTCGAAAATGGGCAGAGCCCTTTTTATTTTCTTTTTTAAAAAATCTGAATAGCACTGGACTTGAACTATATGGCTAATACCCCATTCCATTTCATCTTGGCGCCTTAGACTCTGTGGTCTTCGGTGGTGCCACAGTGCCGTCACTGTAGCGCCGACATGGCTGTTGTGTGGGTTCGAAACCTGGCCTTCGGGTTTGGTTGAGAAAATATATATTTTTTGATTTTTTTTATACTTTAAAAATTTTAAAGTCAAATAAAAATTGAGAAAAATATTAGAAAAATCTCTAATAATATCTAGACTTCATAAAGAATTTTTCCATAACTTTTAGTTTAGTATAAATGAGAATTTGAGACTATTTTGCAAGAAAGAACTTGTTATAAATTATTAAATTAAATTGTCTTTGGATAAAGAAAAATATATATTTTGTTTAAAAGAATTTTGAAATGAGATTGGGTAATGGAAAATTGAAAGTGTGAAATTTTGACTTAAGATTGATAAAATGAGAATAGGAGAATTATGTGGAAAAAATGAATTATGAATGTGATAAGTTGGAAAATAAATTTATTTTATGCATGAAATTGTACATGAAAGTGAAATAAAATATCATGATGAATTATGAAAGATCTTATGAATATGAAGACTCAAATGCTATGAACATAAAATGGAATTAAAAACTAGAGGGTAGCTAAGCCTTATACCGACATTGAATTAATACTTTTGAGATGAGATATTGAAAAGAAAAGACCAAGTTTGGTTCGTATTGTTGAATTGATGATTAAGACCTGTATAGAGAGAATGCTGACTCTAGGGTATTGATTTTATTCATGATTCAATAACTATGGATTAGATCATAGTGAAGATGTGATAAAAGTAAGAGGAAAATACGAGTATGAGGGCCTCGGAGCTATGACGTGAGAGTATTCACAGGCTGTCTTCACGATATGTCGTGTCATGACGTGGGTATGTCTCCAGGAGTCCATACCGCAGGCGACACTTGTGGGGTGTTTGGTGACTGCGGGTGGTGTCATGTTCCATGACGGAGGCTGAATTGTCCATAGGTTCTACACAATGCGTCGTGTCATAACGTGGGATTCCCTTCCAGGCTGTCTGGACATGAGCTCGTAACTCATAGAACATCTATGATACTTACCGTAGTAGTTTAAGTCATGGCGATGGATTGAACCCTACAAGATGAAGAATGATTAAGGGCTTGCCCTCGGACCTATGTAGTATGGGATGCATAGAATCTGAACAAGTACGCATTAGTGTCATGTAACATAAATAATCGTATCAAGGACTAAGTACACATTCACACACGACATCAATAGGACAGTCCCCGTAACTTTGTTTGTGACAAGTGTGTGATTTCTAAGTAAGAGAAATTGATATATTATATCCTTGCGTCAGTTGAATGAACTGACGTGCCCACAGTTTCTATACAGGATAAAGTGAATGAAAAAGACTAAGGAGGAATAGATGCTTAAAGAACTATTCAAGTGTTATTTTTATTTCATACATGTAATTGTTGTAATTTTGCTTCCGCTGTTTAAAAATGTAATTATGATGTAATAAAATTTTAAATTCCTTGTAAAATTGTACAAAGAGAAGTGTAAAGATCTTGTGGAACTTCGAATTCGGTCTTATTTGGAATTCGGTGTGTTACACCTATGATCACAAACCATATTTGTTTGTAGAACTTTCCGAGTTTTGTTCGAATTGTACAGGTGGAATACATTATACATTACATAATACTAATTAAACATTTATCATGCTATAGAATACATAATCCATATGAACATGAAGATCAAATTTGTTTAAAACAGAGTGAACAAATGATAAAGTGAATATATCAATTTATAGGAACAGTAAACTTCCTATCAAAAATCATATTTGTTTGTAAAATTTTTTGAGTTTTGATAGATTGTGCAGTTCAGAATGCACTTAATACATAACTAAACATTTCGTGTATAAAATACATGATGCATATGAAAATGGAGAACAAATTTGTTTAAAACTGAGCCACTAATTGATTTTGTATGTCAATTTATAGGAACTGTAAACTCAAAATTATATAGTTCGTAAACTTGAATTGAATAGTTCAGAATATACAGTGCTATTTACTAAACATTGATCATACTATAGAATAGAGACATACTATAGAATAGAGAATATCACAAAGTATAGAATACTATAGAACAATTACAGTATGTAATACTAAACATTCATATGCTCTGCCAAAATCTCACATTCAATGCAGGATGACAAAGAACGGTATATGTTTGTTGCGAAGGTAACAGCTTCTTTTAGATCCCTAATATCAGCCAGAAAAATTTGATTGCATTGTAGCTTTGTTTGAATCAGTAATACACACAAAAGAAAACTATCATTACTAGTTATCTTGTCTATGAAGGGCATAATTTTATTTTTTGTTCAGTGCCTTAAATACTTCTGGACCGGTCCAGATGCATACATAATGAATTCATATGGGTATGTTTATACAAAACATATGAATACCATGAACTCGAGTGTAATCAAAATTGCATATTATATGCAGAGAAAAAATGAATTTATGGATGGAATTAAATGTGCAAAGAAGACTAACATCTGCAATGAAAGCAATCAAAATCAATCGGACACCACATTAATCATGCATGTGACTCATACTAGCAACCACCTTCACATTGAATACTGAAATTAATGGTGACTGCTTCTCACTACCAAACCTTCCATAAATTTTGCACCAAACTCTAATAACTTCACACATTAAATAGTAGTAGTAGCATATTATTAATTGATTCTACATTGATTGAACTGTCGATAATTACTACATCATATGAGAACTCATTTTGCTCTCAGGTACAATATTACCTTTTACTTCATAGTCCATAGCAAGCACATTTTAAACTTAACAAATTAACACATTAAGTAGTTCAAGAACAGCAGCAAATACTGGAACGCAAAACACTGATTAGAGCTGGACTGGATATTGATCGATGCAGTCTAGCCATGGACCCCTGGTAGGCTTCTTGACCCGTTGCTTGGCTCGCCACACAGCGCTATTGCACTTGAAACCTGACCCAAATGCCAACTGCCAGATCTTGTCACCGCTCCTGACTCGCCCTTTTGCCTCCAAATAGGCTAGTTCGTACCAGATACTGCTGCTAGAAGTATTGCCAAATCTGTGCAGAACTGCACGGGACGCCTCTAGGATACCGTCAGTGAGCTCCAAGTTCTTCTGGAGCTCGTCCAACACGACTTTGCTAGCAGAATGGATGCAGAAATGGTCAAAGGCGAGTTTATAGTCGGGGATGTAGGGCTTGGTAACTGCATTGGCAGAGGTTGATTTGGTGTCTTTTGAACCAAAGAGGTTACGGTAAATGAGGGTTGCAAAGAAAAGGAGTTGTTCGGAGAAAGGAAGGACCAGGGGACCGAGAGTGGTGATATTGGCCTTCAAGGCATGGCCACCAACTTCCACCAGGTCACGACTGATGGCCAGGCCTTTGATGCGCTGATCGTCTTCTTGTTGGTAGACAGCCCTGTTACACAAATCTATACAGTTATAACTTCATCATCATAAGGGTTGTAGCAATATATACTGTACAAATTCCTGTAATGCTTGAAATTGGTAAAACTAAAACTTCTACAGTGTAGAACAAATATAATTATCATAACATTATATCAAATCAATTGGGAAATACTGCAATTTCTTCTTAAATCAAACTATGTCAATTAAGTGTAAGGGTTAAATTTTCTTCTCTCCCAAACCACTTTTTGCTCTGTAAATAGAGTTCTGTTTTCTTCTGGACAAATTACATTTTTTTTTCTTCTTAGTGTTCACTTAAAAATTACCTATATTCGTAAGCTACCTTTGTATCCAAACATGTCCTAAGAATTCAAGAGTTTAGGGTTCAAATGCAGAAATATATATACCTGAAACTCCTGTCATCCCCTCCCTTGTGAGTCCTCACAATGTGCTCCAACTCGTATTTCGCCCTGCGGAAATCCCTCCTCCGGTTCGACAACAACACTGCAGAGCATCCCATTCGAAAGAAGCAGTTTGGTATCAGCATAGATTTGTTCTTCCCTGGATACCATGTGAAGTTCACTGATTCCGTGCTCACCACCACTGCATAATTGTTCGGATTCGCCTGCAACACACAAATTCAGTCTCTACTGACTATAAAAGTTCACAAAGTACTATATCTGAAACTAAAAACTATTGCATGTTTTGCTCAACTTATAAACATCTTTCTGATATGAACATAGGCAATGTAACACTTATATACCTGCAAGATATCTCGAGCCAAATCGAGAGCAATGATGCCAGCACTGCACCCCATTCCTCCCAAATTGTAACTCAACACATTCCCTCTCATCTTGTAGTGGTTGACTAACATGGCGGAGAGCGATGGCGTGGGGTTGAAGAGGCTGCAGTTGACCACTAGGATACCTACATCTTTTGGGCGAATTCTGCACTTCTCAAAAAGTTCGTCCATGGCTGCAAACATTGCGGTTGAGGCCTCCGCACGACCTTCTTTCATCGTGGCAGATGGTTCAGAGGAAAACACGGTTCTAGGAATGTAGGTCTCATCCCCGATGCCTGAAGAGGCTAGGATTCGGCGCTGGAATGAGAGGCTCTCCTCGTCGAACTTGCCTGACTTCCGGGCTTGCTCTATGAATTCATCCTTGGAGACCTGTAATCCAATTTTCATGAATTGATGATGATAGTTTAGTAACTGAAATTGGAAATGACATTTGTCAATGAATATTTTGTGAAGATTTTTATTTTTATTTTTATGATTTTAAATTTCTTAATGTGGCAAACACAAACTTATTAAAAAGCTAAAAAACCCCATCTAAGATGTGGTAGGAAAAAGGGAAAATACCTAAGTTTTACTCAAATATCACAGTTTTAATTATTTTAAAGGGTTAATGAACTATTGACATCTAAAATTGATAGTAATACCTTATACACACCCACAGGGGCAAAGCCAGAACAAAATTTTCAGGGGGGCCAAGAAAAAATTCTATAACTATGTATAAATATATAAGTATTTCTCATAATTTTTAGGGGGGCCAAATAATAAAATTTAATAGATTTAGGGGGGTTTTTAAAAAAATTTCAAAACATTTAAGGGGTTTTCCAAAATTTTGGGGGGGGTGGCCAGGACACCCCGGGCCCCCACATAGCTCCGCCCCTGCACACCCATAGTTATAGTAATACCCCAATAGCATCTAAACTTTTTAAAATTGGACCAAAAGGCACATACATTAATTTTTTAACAAAATTAATGTCAAATTACACAAATATTCTCATATCTTCTTCTTCCGCTCTTCTTCAGTTATGTTTTTTTTCTTTCAATTTTTCTTCTCCTGTTTTTTGGTTTTTTTGGTGATGGTGGTGGTTGACGGATATGACGGTGGTGATGGTGGGTTCGGTGGTGGGTTTTCGGGTAGAGAAGAAGAAGAAGATGAAGATGACGAAGAGAGTAAGAAGATGAAGAGGAGAAGAAGAAATTGAGTTTCAGTGGTGGGTTTTTGGGTAGAGGAGAAGAAGAAGATGAAGATGATGAAGAGAAGAAGTTAGGTTTCGGTGGTGGATTTTCGGGTAGAGGAGAAGGTTTTTGGGTAGAGGAGAAGATGAAGATGATGAAAAGAAGAAGATGAGTTTTGGTGGTGAGTTTTTGAGTAGAGAAGAAGCAGAAGATGAAGAGGATGGAGAGAAGAAGAAAGAAAGTAGAAGATAGGGTTAATGGATTTGATTTTGGATATATAGTTGAGAGCATTTTTGTAATTTAACATGTTTCTTAACGGATTTAAGCCCGTTAAGAGAAATATTCGAGAAGTGGACGGTGAGGTCCTTTAGGTCCAAATGATAAAAATTTGAGTACTATTGGAATATTATTTTCACTTTAGATGTGTACAAGTAATTAATACTAATTTTGGGTGCCAATAGGTCATTAACCCTATTTTAAAACCACGTGCAGCTAAACCAATTAATTGTTTGAGTCGATAAAAAATATAAAAACATAAAAAATATTTATTTATTTGATTAATTGTTTATGTACAATTGTTTCTTCATGAATTACAATCTGGTAAAAAATAATGTTTTAGTACAAGAGTATATCACAAATTGATACAGTTCAGATAGACTGATGCAACCAAACTTAGCTTGTGAATAATTAATTTGACTGTCAATTTCTAAACCCTATGTTTTAGTTGAGCGCTTTTAGACCAACCCAACTTCCATCATTTTCTTTCATCAAAATAATATGTACATTCCAAGTATCTGCTACCTGATAATTAGTACTAGTCAGTTACCTACAAAGATAATTAACACATGACTCCGATCTACATTGAATCTACAAACTTTTTAATCGAGTAGATATAAATATCACTCATCCTTACAGCTCGATCGAGTACTGCAAACATATCAAAAACATACCTTGAGATCATCAGATGGTTTATAACAAGCAAAATCCAGAAGATAAATCGGCTTCGGCCTAGACATAACGAACACCGACACAGTAAACACCAGAACACCCAAAAAGGCGAGCACCGTAGCGAAATCATAGCTAGCCTCCTCCCAAACCATCCTCCAAATCTCCTCCCTGCTACTCATCCCCAAGCTCCCGATCTCCGCACCAAACAGCACAAGCAGCAACGGGATGGTTGCCACGTAAACCCCGTGCCTGATCGAGTAGTGGTAGCCCAATCTCACATACTTCAAGTTCACAGACTGCAAGAAATCGGGCAGTAATGTTCTTCGCCTAACGCGAACCATGAATGTGGGTGAACCGGCGTCCGGTCCACTTGACTCGACACCACGGTTGACGATCTCTGTTGACAACAATGTGTGCTCCTCTCTTGCACTTGCACTAGCCATTGTGTATGTCTTTTTTTTTGAGTTAGGGCTTGGGATTGGGAGTGAGGATGGAGGGTGGTTATATACATAGGAAGATGGGTGAGGTGTAGTTAATGAGGGCATTGAAGTGGAGGGTATATGTTGTTGGTTGGAACTGCCATGAATATTTTTTTTTATTTTTTATTTTATTTTTTGTGTTAATTAAGATGAATGAATGAATGCATGTGGGAGTGTTGTGTTGTTTTATTACGTGAAAGGGTTGGCTTGGTTTGATTAATTCCTTACTATTGAGAGAGAGAGAGAGAGGGGTGCCCATCTTTGGGGCTTAGTCGTGGTCCATGGTTGGGCTGCAAATGAGCTGAGAAACTCGCGAGCTACTAGGCTCGAGCTCGGTTAAAACTTGGCTCATATCGAGCTCGAGCTTGAAAGCGAGCTCGATAATGTAAACGAGCAAAGCCCGAGCCTCATGGTAGAGAGGGGGGAGAGAGATGCCAATCTTTGGGGTTTAGTTGTGGTCCATGGCAGGGCTGTAAATGAGCCGAGAAACTCGCGAGCTACTAGGCTCGAGCTCGGTCAAAACTTGGCTCATATCGAGCTCGAGCTTTAAAGCGAGCTCTATAATGTAAACGAGCCAAACCTGAGCCTCAAGGTATTCATGTCATTAAACAAAAGCTTGCGAGAGTACTCAGCTTGAGCTCAGTCAAAGCTTGGCTCATGTTGAGCTCGAGTTTGAAAGCGAGCTCGATAGCGTAAACGAGCCGAGCATCAAGATACTTGGTTCGGCTCCACTCGTTTTCAGCCCTAGTCCAGGGTGTTCATATAGTATTTTTGAAGGAATAGAAAATTTTATATGGCTAATTAGGGTTTCTTATTAGCTTCAATCGATTAAGGAGGTAGATGCTATGGTTGTTTTCAGGGCCGACCATCAGTTCCCAGGGGCCTGAGGTGAAATGCTCAAAAAATTATTTTTGGGGGTCCCAAATTACAATTTTTTTTACGCGTAAAATACGTATCTATATTTACAAGGGACATGCAAATTGGGGGTTCCCTAAAATTGCAAAAAAAGGGGACCTGAGGCGACCGCTGCACCTGCCTCATGGTGGGGCCGGCCGGTTGTTTTTAGAATACTACGTACTAATTTTTGCAAATTTTTCCCAAAATGACCCACCTTTTGAAAGTATTTACCAAACCAACCCACTTTCAAAAGTATTTACCAAAATGATCCACTCGCTCATTCAGTTAGCGACCCTAGTGAAAATAGGGTCAGTAAATGAGATAGCGAGTCTATCTGTTTGTGGGTTTTACCACTTGGGAAAAAATCAAGTATACACTCGCTATCTCAGTTAGCGACCCTATTTTCACTAGGATTGCTAACTGAGATAGCGAGTGTCACCACTGGATTATTAAGTTCTAGATCTTGTTCCCATTTTCTTCTCTATCTTTTTTCTATCTTCTTCTGGAAAAAAGCTCTCTTTCCCTTCATGACCGTGTATTAATTTCATCAAAATCTGCACTTCTTGCCCCTTTGATGAATAGCTCTTTAGAGGGGTTTAGCTTTAGCCATTATAAGCTTCACCTCCTTCCTTAATAAGCTTGTAGATCTTCTCATCTGAGTTCAGACTCATACTGCAGCCACCACCACCAGTTTCCTTCGCTGACAAAAGAATACATCTTCATAAGCTTGTCAGTGATAAGACTTTGGGACCTAATTGCATAGCATTATATTATGAACTGGAAGAATGATCCAAAGCACCGCCGCTAGTGTGACACGCTTAGCAGATGACAAAAAAATTCTTTCCATGATGTGAGTTTCCCTTAAACTTTGTCATGCCAAAAATGAAATTATTAAATGGAGGCTTACCCTGTCAAATGTCTGAGCCTTGTAGAGTTTTGAATACTATGTTGGATTTATGTTCCCAGAATAAACAATGGTTTGAGGATTCAAATAAGCAAAGTGTGAAGGGAAACAAGAGCAATAATACAAGCAGCTTATGGGATCAACTATTGTATGTGTACCAAAGATGAAAAGATGTATAAACATTCAGTTTCAGTTAGTAGGTCGAGTATTTTTCCACAAAATAAGATTACACAAGAAAGGTCAGAAATACAACGAGAAACCAACCCCTAAAATAGTGAGAAACCTACACATTTGAAGAGTCAATGATGATAAATTTTTTGGGTCCCCCTGGAACAAATAGAAAAGAAAGAACTTTGGAAAAGTTATCAACTGCTGTTAGTCTTTCATTGATGCTGCTAAGCTTCTATAACATGTTATTTATCATCTGTCATCTCAAAAGACAGCTAGAATCAATTGAGTTTGGTGGGTCCTCGCTATCTCAGTTAGCGACCCTAGTGAAAACAGGGTCGCTAACTGAGATAACGAGTGTATACTTGGTTTTTTTTCCAAGTGGTGAAAACCACAGACAGATAGACTCGCTATCTCAGTTAGCGACCCTGTTTTCACTAGGGTCGCTAACTGAGTTAGCAAGTAGATTGTTTTGGTAAATACTTTCGAAAGTGGGTTGGTTTGGTAAATACTTTTAAAAGTGGGTCACTTTGGGGGAAAATCTAATTTTTGTTAGTAGCACTTTAATTTGTCATTCCCAAAAAAAAAAAGAAAAAAAAATGAAAAAAGAATTTAGTGTAACTTATTTGGATTGTAATAGAGGTGATAGAATTAAGTAGTACTAGTATAATGTACGTACGATGCACGTCTATAAAAAAATTTAGTCTTAACTTAGTTTACGTGATTCAGAAATTTTATCCGATCCCGGTCAATGTAGTTTTTGACAATATGTTCAAAGTAATGCAATTTATTGAGATCAATTAGTAATGATAACTTTTTTTGTGTTATACTATATCAGTATTCAGTACACTAAGTACTGCTTATTTTGAATTTTATTTCCCTAGTAATTACTCACTAATCACTTCACCAACTAATCACCCATTAATAATTAAAACGTGCACGATATACAAAGTCATGCTAACATGAATGGTCTCGGTATGCTGCACCCACTATTCCATAAACAACCACATTCAACACATTCTCACAATTTACCAAACCAAATGCACATTCTCACACATTCTCAAAATTTTCCAACATGAATGGTCATGAATGGTCTCGGTATGGTCAGATATTAATCACCTTCTGTTAATGAAGGGTATGAATGGGTGGCATGCAAATCTTAATTTATTAGTCATACAAATTACATTTTTTAACCCTATATATTTTTTAGCCTTTTATGTTGATGACGGCATGATAGTAAAAAGCCGCTAAAATAGGGTTTTGCTTAATAATAGTATAGATTTCTTCTCCCCAGGAGGGATAGAAGTATATATGTAGTAACTTCTTTTCACGTCGCATATCATAATTTAAATTATATATATATACTAGAGAGTTTGAAGCGATTTGTTTTTTTTTTTTTGATGTAAGCGGATAGAGTCGAAGGACTCCAGCCATATCAAAAAATATATTAACGAATAGCAACTGTACAAAAAATAAGGAAGAGAGTTTTACAAGCAGTAAAACCAGAGTCAGAGAGCTCGCAAAATAAACGACAGAAAAATGTATACAGGAAATAAGGTACAACCCACAAACTAGCAAAACAGTAACAGAATTAAACGCTGGAGGGTAATGAGCCAAGAGGTGACAATCTCCGGCCACAGGAAGCACCCCAATAAACCACACAACAGGAGTCTGAGCTCAAACGCTGCCGGGTCGGCGTTGACGCTGGGCAAGGGCGATAGCCGAGGATCAAAACTTAGACACTCAATCAGAGAGCAACGCTGCTGCACTCGCTATCGGGACTCAGGTAAAACACCTCGAGCAGCCTCCCGCACGGAAACGAACCACCGAAGGGTAGCAATGCCAAGGTACAGAAAGAAGCACGAAAGCGACGAAACAGATCAATACATCGGGCACCCAGGCCACCAAAAGAAGGCGATAAAAACAGTCATAATCCTTCAGGCCAAAACTGACAGAGTGCAAACAAGCCAGTAGGACTCGGCTACCACTCCCAGCCAAACACAGAAAAGAGAAAAAACACCAATAAGAACAATATGAGCACACTCTCCCGAAGCACAACCACAAGGTTGCCAGAAAAAATGCAACTAAACAAAACAGCTGCAAACAAACACACATCAACCATCGATCAAAATGAGCAAAGTCAAACACGCTCAGAGCTAAGCGCAGAAGAAAATAGAGCCACCATAAAAAATAGCAATATTACAAACATAGCACAAGCTGAACACAATCAGGCAAAGGGCAGTCAGAAAATATTTCTAAAGCAAGACAAGTGAAAGGTTGGAGGGATACAGCAAAAGCCAAAAGCTGCTAACAACAACTCAAGGCAAAGAGACCAAAAAGCCTCCAAAATAATGGCCACCTACAGCTAAAGCACAAAAAACCCTACAACCTGCGCAAAAGAACTCAGCTGAGCGAAAAGAGCACAAAAGCAGCCGAGAACAAAAGAACACCAGCAACAGCACCGAGAAGAGAAGACTGCCCCAAGATTTAAACCTGTGAAAGTGAACGAAATAAGCATTCATCCAAAAATAGAGCATCATAAAGCAGAAAGACTGGTAAGGCATCGCAAGGATTCATCTAAACGGTTACAATAATACGAATATCTGTCTTCGGATTTAACTTTAGAAGACCAAAATTTGAAAAGAAAAAGGAACTCTTCTATCAAGGAAGTAATAGAGGCGGCCCTATGCGAGAAAAGCCTACGGTTTCTTTCCAGCCACACAATCCAAATAATGATATGAACTGATAGATTCCATCCTTTACGAAATCTCGGATGCGAAGAGGGGGAATCCCAACAAGAGACAAGATTGTAAGGCAGGGATAGGTTTTCCCAAGCTAGAGCTACTATCTTCCAAAGAGGAGCAATGAAAGAGCAGCACATAAAAAGATGATTAGCATCTTCCGAGACTTCCGAGCACATGGGATAGAGTTGTCCCCACGCTTGATTTCTTTTGTTCAGTACCTCGACCGTGAGTAATTTGTTGTTAAGAGCCAGCCAAGAGTTTATTTTGACCTTGAGCGGAGCGCAGGAGCTCCAGATAAACAAGCTGAAGGGGATTTAATCCCGCGAAAGTTGAGGAAACTATAAAATGATTTAACCGAAAAAGACCCGGAGGTGCTCCAACGCCAAGCGATGTCTTCCAAGGGTTGCCAATCAAAAAGATTAAGCGAGATGATAAGATAGTATAGGTCAGAAAGTAAGGGGGAAGGCAACTCAACAGAGAATGGGATGATCCAATGCCTGGTGGAGTTAACCCAGGAGAACGATATAGCTACAGAGGCATCCGGAAAGGAAACTAATCTGAAAAGATGAGGATAGGCAGAGGAAAGTTTGGTGTTACCTCTCCAGAGATCGGTCCAAAATTTGGTCCTGGAACCGTCAGTGCATAGGCGATAAATACCGCATTGGAAGGCCGTAGCGACCTTCCAGACCCCTTTCCAGAATGGGGAAGCTAAGCGATGGGTAGCTGGTTGGAAATCCCACCAGGACAAGGAGGAGAAATAATACGCTTTGATACACTGAACCCAAGACAGATGGCCAAATTTATGGAATCTCCAGAGCCATTTACCTAACAGGGCGATATTATGGTTCCGGAGATTAAGGACTCCCAAACCACCGTGAGCCTTGGAAGAACAGATGAGGTTCCAATTGCAAAGGTGAGAACCTTGCTTAAAGAGAGAAGAACCGGACCAGAAGAAGTTGCTACAGATTTGGTCAATCCTCTTGATGACCCAGGAGGGAAAGTAATAAAAAGACATCATGTAGAGAGGGATAGCTGAGAGGACCGAGTTAAGAAGGACTAATCTCCCTCCTCGGGAGAGCAACTTTTCGGACCAGACATTGAGCCTGGATTCGATTTTATCAATGTTGGGGAACCAGTCAGATCTGAGTAATTTACCCCATCTCAGAGGAATCCCCAAATAGGTGATGGGGAAAGACGCTATATGAAGTTAAAAAATTGCACTACCTCTGTTTGGCGGCTAGAGTCACCGCCCAGCCAAAGCACTGAGGACTTATGGAAGTTGATGGAGAGGCCCGAAGCCAACTCAAAACAATAAAGTAGAAGCTTGAGGTTACGCAAGGAAGAGCGATTCGGTTTAGTGAAGATAATAGTGTCATCGGCGTACTGCAAGTTAAGGATACCGTCAAACTGATTGGATCGCCCAAGTCCATCAATGACGTTAGCTTCTCGAGCATTGCGAAGCAACTTACGGAAAACGTTCGCCACTAGGGAGAACAGAAGGGATGAGAGCGAGTCTCCTTGGCGGAGACCGCAATGGATCTTAAACTTGTGCCCCTCTGAACCGTTGATAAGGATCGAGGAGGTACCGGCAAACAGGCTGGATTTGATCCACTCAATCCATTTCGGGCCGAAACCCCGGTGGATGAGAATATCGAGAAGAAAATCCCAACTGACATTATCGTATGCTTTTTGAAAATCCAGTTTAAGAATGATACCTTCCGATTTGGACTGGTGGCAGAGGGAGATAATCTCTTGAGCAGAGGCCACACTATCCAGAATAAAATGGTCTTTAATAAAACCTGATTGAGCCAGATCAATCAGAGGAGGTATGATCGCGCTGAGCCTAGCGGCGAGCACTTTCATGATAATTTTAAAAGAGGTGTTGATCAAGCTAATAGGTCTAAAATTTGTTAAGACATTGGCTCCCGCTATTTTTGGGATGAGAACAATGTGCGCATAGTTAATGCGGTCAAAGGAAAAGGACCCCTGGTGCAGGTCTTGAAACAGGTGAAACAGGTCATCCTTAATCCAGGACTAGAACTTTTGAAAGAAAAAAGCAGGGAAACCTTCCGGTCCAGGTGCTGATTCACTTTTTAAAGCGAAGACAGCACATTTGATCTCTTCCATGGAGAAGGGAACCTCAAGAGAGGACAGGTCATAGGGATGGGACCCATAGAGTTGCTGCCAATCAAGGGAGATTAGACGCGATTTAGGAGAACCAATCAGCTTTTTATAGAAATTGAGGAAGGCACGGTGAATATCAGGTTCAGAATGCAGGTCCACCCCGTTATCATGGATCAAAGAGATCTGATTGCAACGTTGTCTGTAAGACGCGAAATGATAGAAAAAAGCGGTGTTGCCATCACCTTCCTTCAACCAACTGGATCTGGCTCTTTGAGCCCATTTAGTATGTTCCTGGAGGAGTATGTCAGCATACTCGCTCTTGCAAGCTAGTCGCTCGTTGCTAGCAGAAACAGTTAAAGGGACATGCTCCTCCATTGAATCAAAAGCTTCAATGGACGCAAGGAGAATTTTTTTTAGAAAATTAGTGTTGATTTGCCTTTCGCGACGCCAGATCTTACATCCATGTTTGATGGCATGGAGCTTAATGAGAAGATTGGCGAGCCCGGGAGATCCAGTAATAGAGGCAAGGCATTCCTCAACCAATTTAACAATAAGCTGGTCTTGGAGCCAAAATTTTTCGAAACGGAACTGGTGATGGTGAGGGAAATGGAAGTTAGAGTATAGAGCGATGGGAACGTGGTCAGAGGACGGGTTGGGTAAGGCCTTAGCGAAGGCGTTGTGAAATTTGGTAAACCAAGAGAGAGAAACCAGGAATCGATCAAGTTTGGCCAAAGTCGGGGGAAGGCGCTGATTAGACCAAGTGAAAGATCTCCCATTAATCGGGATGTCTGATAACTGAAGATCCCTAATGCAATCGTTAAAGATGCAAGATTGGGAGAAAGAGGTTACCGGGTTTGACCTTTCGGAGGCAAACCTAGTAACATTGAAATCACCGCAAATGAAACAGAGACCCAGAACGAAATTGTGTAAAGATCGGAATTCGGTCCAGAAAAGGGGCCGTCGCTGCGACGTGGAGGGCCCATAAACCGAGATCACAGTTAAGTCACAATTAAGGATCTTCCAGTGAAGTTGGGCGATCAAGAAGAAATTCAGACGGTGAACTGCGATTAAGGAGAAAACCGATTCTTTGAAGCCGAGAAGGATACCGCTCTTAGACCCAATAGAATCCAGCGAGATCCAATTAGCTATGGAGGATCCACCTAAGGATCGAAAAAGGTGGGGGGAGGGAGATGCGACATTCGATTCCTGGATGGAAATGAGGTCGCAATGGGATGAGGAGATTAAATCAAAAATCGCTCTCCTTTTAATGGGGCAGTGGAGACCCCGGATATTCCAGGAGATACTAATCATGAGAAACACGGTGCTCCCGGACTCTAATACGTTCAGACTATCTAAGGATTTTAATCGGAAGAGAAGTGTCAGAAACAAAATTGAAGCCCAAAGACTGGGTGAGGTACACCATCTCGAGATCCAAAATAGTCTCGAATTGAGGGTGATAAATAGACCCTAACGGAGCGGTCGGGGGAGAAACATAGGGTAGAGGAGAAGACAAAGAGACATGGGGGCTAGAAGAAGATAGCGAGGAATTTTTTGCCCAGAGGCGAGCACTAGATGTAATCATAGGATTAGAGCGTCGGCCAGTCGAAGAAGATCTACGAGAAGAATGAAGTATATGCTCGTTCGAAGGGGATGGAGGAGACGGCGACTTATCCTTGGCCGGGGAAGTCGAAGGTGCAATTAAGGCGGGCCTAGCGGCCGAGCAACAAAACCCCTGGGCTCGCCGATACGGAGAAACAAGGGAAGCAACGGAAGGCTGGGCCTTTCGACTCTCTCGAGCAAGGGAGATTAAATCAGGCGATAGCCATCGAAGAGGCAATAGAAGGAAGAACAGAGGGAGCGCGTTCCTACAAGGCCCTACAGGCGCAACCCAAAACGCAGGACTCGCAAACTCCAAAAAGAGAAAATGCAAGTACAAATCGACAGACAAGTAGAAAATGAAATTAGCTGAAACGGAACTAGGACAAACCAATACCTGTTTGGAAGCCTGCACACTCTCCAGATCAGCAATTTCCTCTTGAAGCAAATCATCCTGATCAACCCATCCCAGGGCTTTAGAGGGAGGGAAGGATTTAGCAGCGAGCAAGAACGGAGTGAGCGGCGGAGCGCTGGAGGTGGGGAAGGGCACCAACTGTTGGAATTTCTCCCAATCAGAAGCGAAGGAGGGGTTAACCTCCCACGCAGGCCAGGGATCAACCATCGGGGGAGCGGAATGAGGAGCCTGAGTGCTTTTGCCAGTAGTCGGGGGCTGAGAGGGGATCAAGGGGGTGGACGGCAATGAAGGAAGAGAGGGAGACTGAGACACTCCCCTCAACTGCAGCTGAGAAGCGCGCTCAGGGTTGATCCAAACCAGGTTCGGAGCTTTCGATGGCGAAATCTTCGTGATCCAAACCAGGTTTGAAGCGATTTGTTAGGCATTTAGTATAAAAAAAGATGATATATATGATCTTAGATTAATAAATGGATGATTGGAGCATATGTTTTAAAACTTCATGTAGATAAAATTAGTTAATTACAAGAGCACTCGCCAGCGCCAATTTGATGCAACTAAATAAGATAGGATAATAGTTAATTTAGTAGAAGATATGACTCCTTAAAGAGTTGACTTTATTTTTTTTTGGTTTTTGTTTTTTTAACCGGTAAACAGATCTTCACACACAAATATATATATAGGGATTTATTCGATTGCAAACGGATCTATTTGTGCAGATTCGTTGCAAACGTCGATCTAAGCCATTGGATCGAGTTGATCAAGATCCACCGGCTCAGATCTGACCAGCCGAAAACCCTCCCCTCTCGCTTAAGTTTTGAGGGGGTATAATGGGTATTTCACCCCATTATACCCCTTCAGTTCTTAACTCTCTCACACACTTTCTCTTCCTCGTACCTCTTTAACTTTTTTTGGGCAAAATATTGCCTTAGACCGTCGTTGGCAATGACGGGCTAAAAAAAATTAACTTAGCTCGTCGTTGCCAATGACGGGCTAAGTTAAACTTTATTATTATTATTATTATTTAACTTACCCAACTCTATCTTCTCTCTCTCACTCTTTCCCTACTCTATCCCTCTTCTTCCCCGAACCAAAACCCAATCACAACCGCAACCACCTCCTCTCTCACTCTGGTGCCTCCTCCTCCTTCACTTGACTCTTTCCTCACTCTCTTCGTCTTCTCCCCCTCTCTCTCTTCCTGAAGGACATCCTGAACCCAAAAAATTCTAACCCTAACCATCTCCCAAACCATCCTCCTTCGTCTACTATTGCTGCTACTCCGCATAATCTCACACTCCCAATCTCTCCACCAATCGAAACCCCTCCTCCTCCAATCTTCAAAAGCAGATCGGGAAGTCAAAACCCTAGTTCGACGATTAATTCCGAACACATCGTCGACCACACCCACATTGGAAAAATTCTCAATTGTGCAAGGTAATGACTAAATCATTTGCTTCATAGTTGTATTTATGTTATTTTTTATGTTTTGTAAATTCATGAATTGATTATTATGGTACGTAATTATGTAGATGTAGTAGTTTGTAAGTAGTTTTTTGATGATTGTGGAGGGTGGAATTGTAGACATAGTCGTTGTTGTTTGTTCCAATTAGAGATGTAGTCGTAGCTTTTATTGTTCGATATTAGTAAAACCGCACAAACGGTCAAAAAAAATTCGAAACTTTGAGAGTAGGTTGGATTCACGACACACAAGATAACATAACTTCTAGGAGTGAGTTTCGACTCACCATTAGCAAAATATGGCCATGTATGGCTTTTGGTCAAGAAAAACCAAAATAAAGCGATACACGACCGTATCTCGCAAACCATGAGATGAAACTCAACTCTAGAAGTTGCGTTGGCTTGTGTTGCATGAGTCCGACCAACTCACAAAGTTTCAGATTTTTCGATGCCGTTTGTGCGATTTTTTCACGTATCTCGAACAATAACAACTAAACTTCGAAATCTTTTAATATGTAACACCAGAAAATCCTACTACCGACATCCAAAAATTACAAAACTTTGCGAGTAGGTCGGAATCACCACAAGCAATCCACCGCAACTTGTATAAGTGAGTTTCGACTCACGGTTTGCGAGAAAAGGCAATGTATCTCTTTCCATTCTTCTTCATGAATGCAACCGATACATTCCTATATCTCGCAAACCGTGAGTCGAAACTCACTTTTACAAGTTGCGGTGGATTGTGTATGGTGAGTCCAAACTAGTTGCATAGTTTCGAAATTTTTGGATGCTGTTTGCTTATTTTGTTTCGTGTTTATATATAAGCCAATAGTGTCATTCGGTCTATATGATTAGTGTATTGATAATTGTTATATTATTTTTTATGTTAGATATGGACAATGTTGAAGGAAATTATGTTACCGACGATAATTTTGTGTGTGCACATGAAAGTGGTGAATCTCGGCCGCAAGTTGACGAGTATCTCAAACCAAAGATAGGTATCATGTTTTCATAATTTAGATGCAGCCGAGAATTTTTATACGTCATATGCTAGATGTGTGGGTTTCGCATCGAGTATGGGTGGGAGTAAATACAATGGTACTGATGTTGTCGATAAATCATATGTATGTAATAAAGTCAGGAAATCACCGAGTCAGCCTAATGATGCTAGACGGGAAACGATTTTTAGAACGGGTTGCAAAATTTTCGTTCGTGTAAAACTAAACGAACAAAGTAATACATGAGTTATTTATTAATTTAATGAACCACACAATCACGAATTTACTTCACCCGGTAGAAGACATCTGTTGCCTCGAAATCGTAATGTGACGAAATCCGATGAAAGAGTAATGGATCAACTTACCAAAGCTAATATCCTTACGTGCAAACAAATATTTTTCTTCGAAAGTGCTAGTGAAGGTCACGATAAAGTAGGATTCACTAAAATTAATGCTAGAAATCTAAAGAGAGATTCGATGGAAGCTATGAAAGGACATGATGGGAAAATGTTCATTGAGTTATTTGAATCGAAAAAGCAGATTGATCCTTTATTTTTTTATGAGTACCAATTAGACCCTGAAGATCAATTTTCTCATTGTATTTGGTGGATGGTACCGCTAGGATAAATTATGGTAACGGATTTGGAGATGTACTTTGCTTTCACTACAAGGAATTTGACATATATTGACAGCAAAAATCCGTGGGTAAAAGGCGAAAAACCGTAGGTATAGCCCGTAAAACCTATACCAACGGACATATTTTTCTGTCGTTTTTAATTAGATATACCCACGGCAAAATGCCGTCACTATAGCCTATAGTGACGGTTTTTTCAATCGTTGGACAAAACCTCGGTGTTATACCTACGGTTTCGTATCCGTTGGTATAGGTTTTAAAGACACCTTTTGCTTTCCTATACCCATGGTTGAAACTCCATTGCTATAGGTTTTAGCGATGGTTTTCGCATCCAATTATTTGAATATATACCCACCGTGTTTATTATGTTGGTATAGTTCTTTTTATGCGGTCCGTTGGTATAGGTTTTAGCGACATTTTTACACATACACCCCACCCACGAATTTTATGTATAGGTCATAATTTGCTCTATACACAATTTTTTCTTATTAATTACGCTTATGATAATTTAATATATTATTTTATAATATTAATCCAATTATAAACTAAGTAAACAATAAAATAAATAAATGTGTTTATGAAACAAAATTAAATAAAATTAAACTTCAATCATATTAAAAATAAATAAAGTATTACAAGAGTGTCAATTACAAAATAGTTGACAAGTCAACCTAAGAGTACCATACTGACATATAATAAACATATAAAGTCTTATAACAATCTCATCCACTCAATTTCTAAGTTTCCTCCATCAAGAAAAAATGAGCTTCTAATCTTCACCTGCAAGTAGCAAAAAGAACAAATGAATCATAACATAACTCAACATAAGAAATGTTAACAATTTAAGTAAGAATTAGTTAAAACTAATTAGATACCATCTTCAGTATCTTCATTAGTGTCTAGATTTAGAGAATTCATATGGTTAGGGGCACTTGAAGCATCTGTAACCTATTAAAAATAAAATAAAGCTTATATACTCTTCTTAATAAATATTTCCATCATTCATTAGAGAAAAAAATTTATGGAAAAAAAGACATTACAAATGCAAGAAATGAAAATTTATAAAAGTCTTTAAACATCAAATAAAGTTAGTTTTCTCCTAAAATTGAAGCATTTATATATTCTAATAAATACTAATAACAATTGACTGATCGGTCAAAGAGATGTCGAGCAAAAGCACATACCTCAAGCTTAGAACAGGACTGTTCGGTTGTAAGCTGACCCCGGATGAAATAGAACTCCTACACAATTTGTAAAAAAGTTAAGAATGTGATAATCTTTTAATCTGTATGGTAATTTTGTGTGTATCTCGCTGGATACTAACATCGTATAAGATCAAATATATTGATTTATGATTTATAAGATATAGTGGAGCTCTACTGGTTCATGCAGAAGTAATAAGGGAAAACAGAAACCAGACTTCATACCCAGAAACATGGTTCTGACTTCTGATATTATACTTCCAGATGCTAAAAAATTAGTACAAATGAATGTAGCATTAGATAATTAGTACAAATGTTTTGTTGTAATGACCATAACCATCAAGATTAATCCTGAATACAATGGGATACATAAACTTGGACTTCTAAATCCTTCAGTATCTACCATTCAAATGCAGGAATGACTAAGAAGTCACAAAGGGTAGTTGGCAAGTTTCCTGAATAATGTGAACCTGAACTAAAGAAATTAATTACCCTAACCACTAGGCATTTTTTTGACAAAAATACAATTTTTTTGGTAGCAAATCCACTAATAGATTTTTCTGTCTACTTCACAATCTATGATATACTGAGAATCAAGTAGAAATAGCAGGAGAACTTGACATCTTTCCTTGCCTTTCCTCAACATGTCAGCATCTGTATCTCAAACATGGGGAGATTTGAACACATATTTGAGGCCTGGTCTAAGCATATCAACCTCCTCTTGTTTGCCGAATTCTTCTACTGCAAGGTACGAGAGAACTTTACCAAACTCACACTCAATTATCGACCTAACCAAAGCTAACCAGACATTAAAAAACTAACTACATAAAACCCTTGAACCCTAAAAATCCATCTGTGAACCCAAAAACAAACCTCACAATTTAGAAGAACTCAAAATGGAGACCGAGTTTTAGGTTTTGTTCAAGAATGTGGTCCTTCCCAAACAAATTTAGTGTCATTTTGTTAAATGCAATGGAAAACTGTTCTTATTTTATTTTTTACTTTGGGCAAACTTGATTAGCATATGCTGGAGTATCTAATAAGTGCTTGATCTGTACAACAAGTGTAGTAAGCTACTTCTGGTAAAGTGTATTGAATATACATATACAAATCAATGTCATCTTCTAAGTAGGACACTATGATATGTAAATATATTTTTATCCAATGTATATCTTACTGATGTCAGAACCTGAGCAGATAATGTAGCTATAATATGTAAATATGTTCTAGCAAAGGTAATAACGGTCTAGCAAAAAAATAGGTAAGTATGTTGGATAAAGTCTATATAAAGTGGTGAGATGATATCACATCTGAGCCGATACCTAGATGCATTGCCCGAGTAGGATTGAAAATTTGCCTACCAATACTTCCGATATGTCTGATATTACCGAGAAATTGCAGCCAGTACCCGATACCAGTGCCTAGTTTTGAAGCAATGATTTATTGCATGTAAAAGAATCATAATTATAGCTTATAAGCTTAGGATTTATACTAAATCCTCAGGATTTATACTTAAGAAAATATACCCCCAGGATTTATACTTAAGAAAATATACCCCCAGGATTTATACTTAAGAAAATATACTTAAGAACTTGAATTATACCCTCAGGATTTATATACTTAAAAATATACTTAAGTATATATGAGAACTTGAAAATGTACTTAAGTAAATCCTGAGGGTATATTTTCTTAAGTATATTTTCCAGCCTTGTCTTAAGTATATATGAGAAGTCAAAATGGTTTCACCATATTAATCGCGGTTCACAAGTAATTCATACGGACACATCAAAAACAATCACAGATATTTCTAGGTGTCTTTTGCTTTCGTTAGAAACAAACCTTATGAACAACATGCTGCCATATGTTTCTAAGTTTGACTTCAGATAGTGGTTTCTGAAGGAACTCCACAGCACCGAGCTGATACATTTGAAGAAACAAAAAAATTATCAAAAACATGTTCATATTCCTCATATATAATAATAGTATGTATCTTGAAACTAAGATAATAATAGAAGGCCATTCACTCAAATTAGATAATAATAGAAGGCCATTGACTCATATTAGGGGACAATACTACTGGTAGTAATGTAGAAATTCATAAGAACTTACTGTTATGCATTTCATCATGGTGCTCATGCAGTCAACATTTGAGATAGCTGCAGCAAGAAAATATTTTATCCTTGTGTTGTTGTAATTTGATGTATCATACTTTGAAGTGCAATATATATATCAAGCAAGAGAAACGAACACAAGCCAAATAAACGAGACTAAAATTTGAAAATGCATGATTTAGCATGTAACTATATATTATATATAACACTAGTTAAAGGACAGACAACAGAGCATGGAATATCTGTTATAAAATCACATTAAATATCGTCTTTTGTAATAAGTACATACCTATAGTAGGTGTTGATTCTTGATTTTGATGATCACAACACAGTGCAACATGTGTCTATATTATGCATCTAACATTAAAATGCAGAGACTAAAGACAATTCTAGCTGAACAAACAAACAAGCTCAAACAGATACAGATGAAGAAGACAAGGATCAAGTTTCAAACTCAAGACTCAAGACTCAAGACTTCTAGCTCAAATGTGTTATCTTATTTTGTCTTGTAAACATTGTATTTTATTTCTTGTTGAGTCTTAGTATGATGTAAAGCCTTGTCAACACACACACACACACACATACTCAAAATTTCATAATGTGTGTCTCTTAAAACCCCCAAAAATAAGTCAAAACAGTTTGAAGAATTTTAACTTTTAAGTACCAGTCGACTTAAGCTCTTGCCAGTCGACTGCCAAGTACAAAACTGTTTAAAATTATTCAAACTCTGATCAGTCGACTCATATGGCAACCCAGTCGACTGTTCGAGAGTTTTTGACCGTTTTCTGATTTTCAAAAAACAAATTTTTTTCAAACTCAAACGGTCTGATCCGTTGGTTGACAGTTATGTAACTGCTTTCCAACGTTCAGAAGATCAAAACTCTTTATATAGAGTTTCTTATCTCACAGGAAAACTCACTTGATTTTTTACATACACCCGAGCACTCTTGAGAAAAACAATTTAAGTGATTTTCTGTGAAGAACAAAGCTTTCAAGTTCACACACTTTGGTTCTCTACATTCAGTCCAGTATAGCATTGAATTCGCTTTGGACTGAGTATAGAAGTCAACCTATTCTTTTAGCCACGTGCATCAACACATACAACAACAAGGCTATAGGTTGATTGTAAAATTCCTCGTGTACTCTTGCTCTCGGTTAGAGAGTGTTTTTGACTCTTGGTTGTAGAGTCGGTGTCTTTTCACTCTTGGTTGTAGAGTGGGTCTGCTTTCTCTGGTTGAGAGAAAGGACTACGGGTTAGACAAGGTTGTTGTCGTAACGCCGTAGGGTATTCTTGTAATTTTTCAAGAATAGTGGAAATCTCAAGTGGGTTGCTTGGGGACTGGATGTAGGTCGGGAGGACCGAACCAGGATATATCTTGTGTACTCTGTGATTGATTATCTTGTGGTTGCATTTACTTTTGCTAAATTAAGTTCTGCAAAACTTGTCTGGCCAGTCGACTCAGCTTCGTATCAGTCGACTGATTAGTCTCGTATTAGTTATTCTCTTTGTATCATCAGTCGCCTGCCTTATCTATAAGTCGACTGCATCGAGAGTTTAAATTTCCTTTATTTTGGCTATATCAGTCGACTGGTTCACCACTAAGTCGACTGTGCCGAAAGAAATTATTTATTCCGCAATTTATTTTTGATAAACACTATTCACCCCCCCCTCTAGTGTTTGTTGCTTAGCCTACAGGATCCTACACTTGGTATCAGAGCAAGGCTACAGGCTATGGCAACTACTTCAAATACAAATCAGTACCATGAAGGCCAATCTACACAACGGCCGCCACTATTTGATGGAACGAACTACAACTATTGGAAGTGCCGAATGCGAATCTATCTCCAATCAATCAACTACGAGATATGGCAAATGACAGAGACGGAATATACTGCCCCTACCATTCCATATGCACAATGGAATGATGATCAAAAGAGTCAGACTATGAACAATGCCAAAGCAATGAATGCTCTATTTTGTGCACTAACAAAGGAAGAATTCAACCGTGTATCCAATGCTACAACCGCATATCAAATTTGGCATACACTCGAGGTAACACATGAAGGAACGAATAAAGTAAAAGAGTCTAAAATTTCTGTTCTTGTTCACAGGTTTGAGATGTTCAGAATGAAGAACAATGAGACTGTGTCTGAGATGATTACAAGATTCAGAGACATTACCAACTCTCTTGTGGCGCTTGGAAAGACTTATACTCAAGCAGAGATGGTCAGAAAAGTTCTACGAGCACTCACTCCAGAATGGGAAAAGAAAACCACAGCAATAGAGGAGGCAAATGACTTGTCAACACTTTCTCTCGAGAATCTTGTTGGTAATCTCATGGCATATGAGGTCCAACTTGAAGATCGAAAGAAAGATACTGAATCACAACAAGCAAAGAAAAAATCATTGGCTTTTAAAGCCATGACAGACTCAGAAGATGATGAAGAAGATGAAGAAGAAATAGCAATGTTCACTTGGAAATTCAAGAAGTTCTTAAAGAAGGGTAAGTTTCATTCTAAAATTAAAGATTCTAATGACCCTCCTACATGTTTCAGGTGCAATAAAATAGGTCACATGAAGAAGGATTGTCCCTTAGAAAATGCAAAGAACAAGGGAAAATCATCCAACTTCAAGAAGGACAAATATCCAAAGAGCAAATTTGCCAAGAACAAAAAGGCCTATCAAGCTACATGGGATGATAGTGATTCATCTTCCGAAGAGGAAACAGATGAAAATAACGAAGTGGCAAATGTATGTTTTATGGCTGCACAACAAGAGCATGTAAGTAATGATTATGATTCCGAAGATCTTCTTGATGCATTTAATGAAATATTCCAGGAGTTAAAGAAAGAAAAGATTAGAGTTAAGAATCTTGAGAAAGTGAATCAAACACTTAATCAAGAAAATCTTAACCTTGATAAAGAAGTAAAATCCTTAAATTCTCGCATTGCAAGTTTAGATACTGATCTTGAAACTCTCAAAAAGAATTATGAAGAGATTTCAAAGAATGTGTCTAAGTTTAACAAAGGCAAAGAGAATTTAAATGATATGCTTCATCATCAAGTTACATCTAGTCAAAAATTTGGTCTTGGTTTTAAAAAGACCTCTGTAAAAGAATCTTCTGTGTTAAACACTAGTAAGAATAAGTCAGCATCTATTTCTAGTGTTACACATAAGTTATATGATTTCTTTGCAAAACCAAAGGTTGTTCAATTCAGTGATAAAAGAAATACTAACATTCGGGTAAGTCGACTGAACCATACCATCAGTCGTCTGTCCAGAGAAAGTGGATCTTATTCCACGAGATCAAAACCTCTTATAAGTCGACCTAGTGCATCTACCAGTCGACTGATATATACCAACAGTCGACTGAGCAACACTGGTAAATCGACTGGACAGAACAAACTAGTATGGGTTCTAGTCAATCTTAATCAGAATGATAGAATTGCTTATATCAATTCTTATATGCTGAATGTGTGTACTTCTACCAATTATATTCCTGCTTATGGAGGAAGATCAAACTCTTCATGGGTTTGGTTTCCCCCAAACTAATGTGCTTTGGACCCAATAAAAAGGGTACCATATTTACCTCAAATTTTTTATAGGTACCCAAGAAAGAACGCTGGATATTAGACAGCGGATGTTCAAAACACATGACAGGGCATGCCAACCTACTATCCACCATTCAAAATATAGATGGAGGAACCGTCACCTTTGGAGATAACAACAAAGGCAAAGTCATCGGTATTGGCATGGTCGGTAAAATATCTAACCCTATTATAGAAAATGTGCTATTAGTTAATGGTTTAAAGCATAATCTCTTAAGTATTAGTCAATTGTGTGACAAAGGTTATAAAATAGTTTTTGAAAAAGATGCATGCTTAATTTATGATTCTACTATGCAAAATATTATTTTTCAAGGCTTTCGTAAAAATAATATTTATGAATTATGTTTGAATGCAATTGATTTTTCAAATGATTTTTGTTTGATAGCCTCTAACAATGAATCTTGGTTATGGCATAGAAGATTTGGACATGTGAACATGAAATCTCTCAAAATTATCTAAATATAACCTAGTTAAAGGACTGCCAAAACTATCCTTTAAAAAGAATAAGTTATGTGATGCATGTCAACTAGGAAAACAAATCAAATCCACTTTTAAAACAAAAGACGTAATCTCTACTAGTAGGCCACTTGAATTAATTCATATGGATTTATTTGGCCCTACTAGAGTTGCTTCTTTAAATAAAAGTAGATATGTGTTTGTTTTAGTAGATGATTTTTCAAGATTCACTTGGACATTCTTTTTAAAACATAAAAATGATGCTTTTGAAGAATTTGCACATTTTTGTAAACGTGTTCAAAATCAAAAATCTCTAACCATAGTCACCATTAGAAGTGATCATGGTGGAGAATTTGAAAATGAAACATTTACAGAATATTGCAACAAGAATGGTATAGCACATTCATTTGCATTTCCTAGAGCTTCACCACAAAATGGTGTGGTTGAAAGGAAAAATAGGACTTTGCAAGAATGCGCACGTACTATGCTTGTTGAAAGCAATCTACCAAAGCATTTTTGGGCTGAAGCTGTTGCTACAGCTTGTTATGTTTTGAATAGAATTCTTCTAAGACCAAAACTAAAGAAGACTTGTTACGAGTTATTTTTTAATAAAATTCCTAAAGTCTCTTACTTTAAGATATTTGGTTGCAAGTGTTTTATTCTAAACACAAAAGATAATTTAGACAAATTTGATCCTAGATCTAATGAGGGTATCTTTTTGGGATACTCAAATAGGAGTAAAGCATATAGAATTTTCAATAAGTCTACAATGACTATTGAAGAATCAATGCATGTTACATTCGATGAATCCTTACCTTCATCAACATTAAATAAAGATGATGAAACTGAGTTATCACCTTTAGATAATGTGACTAAATCCTTAGAACAAACTAATCTGTCTGATAAGTCGACTGATAAGGTCTCCCAGTCGACTGAAGAACAAGTCAAGTCGACTGATCCGATTGAGATATCTTCAACTTTACCAAAGTCATTTGTTGAAGTTAAAGATTATCCTCATGACTTAATAATTGGTGACATCTCACATGGTATTCAGACACGTTCACATGTTAATATGATCTCTCATACAGCATTCTTGTCGGATTTTGAACCGAAAAATATACAAGAAGCTTGTGAGAATGAATTTTGGATGAATGCCATGCAAGATGAACTAAACCAATTTATAAGGAATGATGTATGGGATTTAGTTCCTAGACCTCCTGATCAGACTATCATTGGTACCAAATGGATATTCAAGAATAAGTTAGATAAATCAGGACAAGTTGTAAGGAACAAGGCTAGATTAGTTGCCCAAGGATATAATCAAGAAGAAGGTATAGATTTTGATGAAACATATGCTCCTGTTGCTAGACTAGAATCTATACGTATTTTATTATCTTTTGCCTGCTTTATGAATTTTATACTTTATCAAATGGATGTGAAAAGTGCCTTTCTTAATGGGTTTATTAAGGAAAATGTTTATGTTAAACAACCACCAGGTTTTGAACATGAACAATTTCCAGATCATGTTTATAAATTGAAAAAGGCTTTATACGGTCTTAAACAAGCACCTCGTGCTTGGTATGATCGTCTAAAAACTTTTCTTCTAGAAACAGGATTCGAAATAGGTAAAGTAGACACTACTTTGTTTATCAAAAGAGTTGAGAATGATATCTTAATCATACAAATATATGTTGATGATATAATTTTTGGTTCTACAAATAATAATCTATGTCAAGAATTTGCTAATACCATGAAAAATGAATTTGAGATGAGTCACATGGGTGAACTCAATTATTTCCTTGGATTGCAAGTTAAACAATCCTCAAATGGCATATTTATCAATCAAGGCAAATATGCAAAGGAATTACTCAAACGTTTTTACATGGATAGTACTAGTAGTAAATCCACACCTATGGCTACTACTACTACTCTTGACAAAGATTTATTAGGTAAGAGTGTTGATCAAAAACTCTTTCGAGGTATGATTGGTTCACTCTTATATATTACTGCAAGTAGACCAGATATTATGTTCAGCGTATGTTTATGTGCTAGATATCAATCTAGTCCTAAAGAATCTCACTTAAAAGCAGTGAAACGAATTTTAAGATATATTAAAGGCACATCTGAATATGGTTTATTTTATCCACGCACCGATAACTTTCAACTTTTGTCTTATAGCGATGCCGATTTTGCTGGAAGCAAAACTGATCGCAAGAGTACTAGTGGTACATGTCACTTTTTGGGACATTCCCTAGTATCTTGGTGCAGTAAAAAGCAAAACTTCGTATCCCTATCAACCACAGAAGCTGAATATATCGCTGCAAGTTTGGCATGTGCAAAAATTTTATGGATGAAACAAACCTTGTTAGATTATGGTATTTCATTTGAGAAACCCTCAATTATGTGTGATAATACCAGTGCAATTAATCTATCTAAAAATCCGATTCAACATTCACGTACGAAACATATTGATATTCGACATCATTTTCTACGTGATCATGTTTTAAAAGGAGATATATCTTTAGACTTTATCTCTACTGATAAACAAGTAGCAGATATATTTACCAAGCCCCTTAAAGAAGATACTTTCATTAAGTTAAGAAGAGAACTTGGAATTTGTGATTTTATTGATACTTGTTGAACATGGTTTCTGTTAAGTTGACTATCTTTGTGTATAAGTCGACTGAACTGCTTTTTTTTAACATATACATTTTTTCTTATCTAACCAGTCGCCTGGTTCATATACTAGTCGACTGAGTAATAGATATATCTGTTTTATGATCTTCTCGACTCAGTCGACTGATAACCCCTACCAGTCGACTGTCACGAGATAAACTGTCTTCAGCGAGTCTTCATCACAATTTCTGAGATAAAACCCTTCGATTCCTCACCCGTGACTTCGGATCTCAGCCATTGATATCTTTACTTTAAATCTGAGTCGTCTATTCTCAGTTAAAACCACCTCTTACCAGCCACTCTCTTTCACTTCTACCGATTCCAATTTACCCCCAATTTGCAAACCCTAAGGCAAGAGAAGAAGAAGAAGAAGCTCCAATCCGACTGATTTCAAGTCGACTGCTGTTGGCTGTTGTCTCTCTTCCATCTTGGTAAAATCTCCACTTCTTGTTTCCTTTCAAAACTCTAATGGCACCCAAAAGATCCAAGAGATCTCATGAGGGTACATCCTCTTCCCAAGAGTATACCCAATACCTCTTAAGTCCCGATCTTCTTGATCGATGGTATCTATTTTGCACCATTCAAATCTTCCCTGGAAGATTTGTCAATTTTAATGACTTAGATCGTTTTAATCTTACTCCTCTCTTTCAAAACTGTAGCCTTTATGAATTCCTATCTCTTTCCAACCAACCCAATTACTACCCACAACTCATATATTTGTTTTATACAAATATGAAAGTTGTTCAAAAACCAAATGGGGAAGTTTTAATCCGGTCGTCTGTGAAAAATCAGAAAATGACTTTAACACCGACTAGGATTAATGCTATGTTGGGTATAGATGATGGTGGAATGCATCTTGATGATGTAATTCTAGATGATGCCTCAATATTATCTAGAATTCTCGTACCAAATTCTCAACTTCCCATGACTAGTAGAAATCTAAAACCAATTGCAAAGCTTGTCGGTAGAATATTAGCTTATAACATCCTTCCAAACAGGGGAAGTTATGATCAATATTCTATTGAATTACAAAAAGCTATTTATGCAATTTTTGGTAGAATAGCTATTGATTGGGGTCAAGTTATATTTTCCAAACTTTCTCAAGACCACACTCATTTTCTACCCTTTGGAGGTTTCCTTACTAGAGTCTTTCTTTCTTTTGGAGTCGATCTAGATTCTGAGACAAATGTAGTCTCTCGATATGAATGTTTCGATCGTGCTAGTTTGGCACGAATGAAACTACTTGATGCTCCTACTCGCTCACCTCCTATGTCTCCTCTAATGTCCCAAGCCCCTTTAGGTTCAACTTCTAGATCTAGAGCCCCTCAACCTTCTACTTCTACTGATCCACCTCTCCCTCAAGCCAATTATGATGATCCAAGAACCATGTACGACTGTGTGTCATACCTAATGAACCATTCAGTCACAGTCGATAGACAGCTTTCTTCTCTTGATTCCAAACTCGATCACATTGGTTCTGAGGTTGCTCATCTCACTCATCTCTTCACTAATCAATTTCCTAATCCTTCTCAAGATGATGACGAGGACTCCGAAGAAGATGATTGAAGATTACTTTTGTTTCTTTTTTATGTAATTTTTCTTAATGCATTTTGGTTCTATGTATAAGACTTTTCGTTTTAAATGGAAAAATCTTGTTCTTTTATGTTTTTTGATGATTCCAAAGGGGGAGAGAATGTGTATAAGTATAAGAAAGAATGTGTTCTTAAGAATGTGTTCTTCTGGTTTGTCTGTATGTGTTCATTTTTTTTTGCATGTGTTCAGTTCATTATGTCTGTATGTTATGTTTTATCTGTGATACAAAAAAAAATCTCTCTGGTCAGTCGACTTACCAAAGATACAGTCGACTGCTGCTGCAGCTATGAAATTTGCTGCATCTGTGATATTTGAAATAATATATGCATGTTCTGGTCAGTCGCCTGATCTATTCTCCAGTCGACTGATACATTCTGTATATCAGAATTTTTATGTTATGTATGCATATTGTGTTTTTCATAGGGGGAGTTTTTTAAAGCTTATATGTCTGTTTATAAACTGTTAACAGCTATTGTGTTGTCATCATCAAAAAGGGGGAGAATGTTGATTCTTGATTTTGATGATCACAACACAGTGCAACATGTGTCTATATTATGCAGCTAACATTAAAATGCAGAGACTAAAGACAATTCTAGCTGAACAAACAAACAAGCTCAAACAGATACAGATGAAGAAGACAAGGATCAAGTTTCAAACTCAAGACTCAAGACTCAAGACTTCTAGCTCAAATGTGTTATCTTATTTTGTCTTGTAAACAGTGTATTTTATTTCTTGTTGAGTCTTAGTATGATGTAAAGCCTTGTCAACACACACACACACACACATACTCAAAATTTCATAATGTGTGTCTCTTAAAACCCCCAAAAATAAGTCAAAACAGTTTGAAGAATTTTAACTTTTAAGTACCAGTCGACTTAAGCTCTTGCCAGTCGACTGCCAAGTACAAAACTGTTTAAAATTATTCAAACTCTGATCAGTCGACTCATATGGCAACCCAGTCGACTGTTCGAGAGTTTTTGACCGTTTTCTGATTTTCAAAAAACAAATTTTTTTCAAACTCAAACGGTCTGATCCGTTGGTTGACAGTTATGTAACTGCTTTCCAACGTTCAGAAGATCAAAACTCTTTATATAGAGTTTCTTATCTCACAGGAAAACTCACTTGATTTTTTACATACACCCGAGCACTCTTGAGAAAAACAATTTAAGTGATTTTCTGTGAAGAACAAAGCTTTCAAGTTCACACACTTTGGTTCTCTACATTCAGTCCAGTATAGCATTGAATTCGCTTTGGACTGAGTATAGAAGTCAACCTATTCTTTTAGCCACGTGCATCAACACATACAACAACAAGGCTATAGGTTGATTGTAAAATTCCTCTTGTACTCTTGCTCTCGGTTGGAGAGTGTTTTTGACTCTTGGTTGTAGAGTCGGTGTCTTTTCACTCTTGGTTGTAGAGTGGGTCTGCTTTCTCTGATTGAGAGAAAGGACTACGGGTTAGACAAGGTTGTTGTCGTAACGCCGTAGGGTATTCTTGTAATTTTTCAAGAATAGTGGAAATCTCAAGTGGGTTGCTTGGGGACTGGATGTAGGTCGGGAGGACCGAACCAGGATATATCTTGTGTACTCTGTGATTGATTATCTTGTGGTTGCATTTACTTTTGCTAAATTAAGTTCTGCAAAACTTGTCTGGCCAGTCGACTCAGCTTCGTATCAGTCGACTGATCAGTCTCGTATTAGTTATTCTCTTTGTCTCATCAGTCGCCTGCCTTATCTATAAGTCGACTGCATCGAGAGTTTAAATTTCCTTTATTTTGGCTATATCAGTCGACTGGTTCACCACTAAGTCGACTGTGCCGAAAGAAATTATTTATTCCGCAATTTATTTTTGATAAACACTATTCACCCCCCCTCTAGTGTTTGTTGCTTAGCCTACAGGATCCTACAGTAGGAAGGTCCTTAGCCATTTCCAGAAATCTTTAGCTTCCATGAGTATTAACAGTAGTCACCTACAAGACAATCAATGTTGTGTAAGAAGAGATAAATTCAAGATACAATGACACTTACTCATGTAAACATTATCTTTCTGAAGCTTATCTTTCTAATTTTTTTTTATGTTTCTAATTTTTTTGTTCGAAGCTTATCTTTCTGAAGCTTCTACTGCATCTCATTTTAAATAGTAAAGGTACCTAATACTCAACTATAAACAATTATATAAATGGTTGCATCACTTAACAACAAAAAGAGTGGCTCAAATATATCATCTTCACATAGTAGAGGTGTGTGGTACCCAACAAAAAAATTGATAAAACATTTTTAATAATTGTAGAATAGGTCAAAGCAAGGTTTGCACTCCAGGATGCAGTCATCATTATTGTTAATGTACTTAGCATTAATGTACTTAGCCTACCTGGTTCTCCCACTGTCCTGCAACAACCAGCGCATCTTGATAGGACGAAGATAAACTGGAGTTCTCTTCAAATAATCGTTCTATCTCTGATGATTGTGAATCAATCTGCCAAAACAGGTTAACTTAGTAATTGTACAAGAACAATGCAAAACAACAACATGGAGGAACAATTACCTCCATTAAGAGTTTCTGCCTGCCAATTTCAAGTCTCTCAAACATCAGTGCCATGTCATGTAATTGTTGTTCAAGTTTTGCCTTATCTTGCTGACAAAGTCATGATATCATTATGAGAATGTGACAGATAATAATGCAAAAATTTCATGATAAGAACGGTAAAAAATACCAGTTAGTTCTGGTATATAGTTGGATGACGACTAATTTCAGGTGAGAATTTTTCACAATAAAAATTTCTTATAATGAAAATACAAGCAAACATCTCTATGTAACTGCATTCCAAATATGAGAACATTCCATAAAACTATAGGGGGTTTCATGACTGAGTATAACTGTATAAGTACCATACTATTAATCCTAGTGAGACAAAAGACGAGATTCAAAAGAAAGATATCCTTTTGAACCGAAAGAAACAACGGAGAAGAAGATGGTGAAAATTTTATGAAAATCTAGAGATGATTTTTGAAAAACATGGAAGTGAAAGAAAAAAGACATCTGAACAAAACGATCATTTAAATAGGGGTTTGAACTTAGAAACAGAGAAAACTCTATAATGTACTAGCACAATCTACAGGATCGTTTGGTCATTCGAGGCATTTCATATTACGTACGTATGAAATAATGAACACACACAAAAGGGGCAGAAAATACAAAACCATCCAGAATCTAAGTATTACAAGCCAGAAACTCAATATTCATGCATCACAATGCAAACAGTTTTTATTTTTCTTTAATAACCAATTAATTTAATTATGAAATACGAGAAAATCCTACTGTCCGGAAGAGGAAACAAGATACATAAATTTTACTTACGTAAATGCCTTATGAACAGCGGCATCTAAAACTTCTTCTGCATAAAAAACAAAAGCAATATGAATTAAAGGTGTACATAAACTACATCAAAAACAAATTAAAGGTTAAGTTCAAATGTGATCCTCATTGGTCAAATTTTGGATCATATGATAGTGATCTGTCAAGAAAAGGTGTACATAAACGAAAAAATGAAAATACCATAGAAATAAAAGGAAAACCATCAAGAGGATATAGGACAAAAATATAGCCTCCATTTCCATTTCTCACAACACATATTCCCTAAATCTATACTAATCACAGGTCTTACACCACTTTCTCAAAAGCCAACAATATCATGCATCGAATTCCTAACAATTATCCAAATAACTATAATTAAATACCAAACATTCATCAAAATTCAAACTTTTAAATTGCAATCAACATAATTCCCCATAAAGTTCGTTTCTTTACTATCAAAAATAGCTCTTGACTATTTCAAACCCTAACCCTAACAAGAAACCAACCAAATCGAAAGCTCACCTGACGTCACCACCGGTGATCGGGTCCCACTTCCGGCAAAATATGAGGTTTCTTCTCCTCCCTTCGATCAAGAAGCTCTCTCCACCGTCCGATTCCACCGCCTCCGCCAAAAACCTCCTCCGCCGTATGTCCTCCTCATCCGTCCGCCTTCGGAATCCGCCCGCCTTTGGAATCGCCGGTGACGGGGCGAGGACAGCGGCAACGCTGACGTGGTGGCGTTGTTTTTGCGGTTGCGGGTGAAGAGGAGGACGGACTGGATGAAAATAAGGAGGCAGAGAGAGAGAGAGAGAGAGATCGGTGAGAGAGAGTGTGTATAAATTGGGGGATTTGAGATTTGGGGGGAAAATAAAAAGTTTGGGGGGAAAATAAATTATGGAATATACACACAGTGTTTTATCCGTTGCTAAAACTTATAGTTACAGATTAAAATCTCTAAAACTATAGGATACCTATACCCACAGTTTACTACACATCTGTAGGTATATGATGCCTATACCCACGGTTTTAGTGATCCATCGCTATAGGTGTCCGTTGGTATATGACAAATTTCTTGTAGTGTTTGATGCCACATACAACATGAACTGATATGGAATGTTATTTGTTCCATTTGTTGGAATCAACCATTATTGGCAATCAATATTCTTAGGTTGTGGGTTCATTCAAAATGAGAAGATCTCTTCCTTTGAGTGGTTCTTTGAAAAGTGGTTATGAGCAATGGGACGTGCTCCGATTGGCATCGTGATGGACGAGGATCGTGGGACTGGTGTTGCACTGAAGAATGTTTTTCCTGAGACTGAGTATAGATATTGTATTTGACATATTTTGGATAAGTTACTGCAGGAGGTGCGTATGATATCGATAAGTTTATGGCTAAATTGAAGAGTATCATCTATAATGAAGCATGTAAAAATGATTTCGAAGAGAAGTGAAAATTATTGCTTTTGGAATACAAAGTTGAGAATAAAAAATGGTTGAAGGATAAATTTGAGATTCGTGAGAAATGGGCCCCGGTCCATGCAAGAGTCATTTTGGGCCGACATGTT